>CAEFZX010004314.1:0-127983 GCA_903066825.1 Alfaro cultratus | reverse complement strand
TATATATATATATAATTTTCTTATATTAAAACATGTGAGTAAAGCAATAATACTTAATTCAATTTGAGTCAATATTTTCAAGAAGAAATGAACTGAAAAACAATTTTGCAACTGCAGCATTTTCATTAAACAAGAAACATAATGAAAATCACATGTGAATAAGTTTCTTCATGAGAGAAGTCATTTAAAAACATGCAACACCATCATCCTCCTACCACTTCCTGTTCTCTTCTTCGTGGTTTGCGACAGTAGTAACATCCGGTTGTTGATCATGTGACTCAGGCGATGCAACTGTTTCGGTTTTAGTTTTGCAAAATTAACCAATTTCTGTGTCTGAAAACAAACACCTCACCGAAAAACATTTTATTTTGAAATTGCCGTTGTTCTATTAGGCGAGTTAGTTTTCAAAATGTCAAATTGCTCAATTATTTGGTGCAGAAACTACATTATATCTCCGCCATTTCAGTTATTTATATTCAAACCGCCCCAACACGCTGTTTTACAGTGTAATTCGCTCTGAAAACATTGTTTTAAGGTTTTCTCACCTCCTGTTGGCGACCAGCCGCTAATTGAACGGACTTTCACCCACTCAGGGTTCTGCAGCTGTGGATTGAAACGTGTGAACTGCTGACACTCCTCTGCGACTTAATTGCATCAGTTTTCGGAGCTTTTCTGTGGATTCGGCTGCAGGTCGAGCCGATCATCACCTCCATGTAGCAGCAGCTTCAAAAGAAGACCAACTGTTGCAACGAGCCACCGCTGATTGGATGCTAATTGAGTTGCTTTAATTCAATTGGAAAGAGTTTTAGTGAAATTAGACACCAAGAGCTGCAGGAAGCTCTTTGGGAGTTTATAGTAGTGAATTTCTTTAGCATTGACCTATAAAAACCGCAATATGTTAAACTGTTACCTAATTGATTAGGTTAATATACCAACTACAGATTTAAAGTTCAAATTAAATATATTTTTAAAGAATAAAACCAGTTATGGAGGAAGGTAGGCAGCAGCGGGGCACTGCGGAGAAAACAAGCCGGGGAGAAGCGCACCGATCCGGGCCGCCGTGGAGGGGAACCCCCGGGTGAAGATGGAGTATGGAGCTAAATAGCGGCCAAAAAGTTTGTTCAAAAGAACAGAACAAAAAAGTAGCAAAATTTAAAAAAAATGTAAACAGAAAAATAATTTTGATACTGTAAGAAGAAAAAAGTTTTAAAACTGAAAACAGAAGATTTCAAGACGAATAAAATGCTCAAAACTACTTTTTGGATTCAAGTTTTTTTTTCTTTTGAACAAACTTTATGGCCCCAGTTTAGTTCCATAATGAATTATTATAATAAAAAAAAAAAACCTTCTCAAATCCGTCAGATTTAAGAAATTTTGTTGCAAAAATGTTTGAGAGCAAATAAAAAAATGTTGAGTTAATAAATGATACAAAAATAAAGTAACATTTCAAGATAGAATCTGAAATTAAAGTGTAGATCAGGAATATTATAAATCTGATATTAATATCAACTTTGTATCGATATTTTAGTATTGTATAGTATATTTTAGTCAAATTTCTGTACATTTTTCCTAAAAATAAAATATCATCTGAGAGCAAATTAAAATGATTAAGTAGAGTTGATAAACAATCAAAAAGTAATTAAATTTCAAGATTTCAATCAACCTGAAGTAAATATACAGAAGCAGCTGTTTTATTGGGATTATTCTGCATAAACTGACCCACCGATGTCTGAAAAACCAGAAGTGAAGCACATTCTGGTTCATTAATGGTTTTACTGGTATCAGGAGCTGAAATCTGCTACTGGTGAAACAATGATGAGACCTTCAGCTTCTGTTGGCATTCAATGGATTTATTCATCTGTTCAGACCTTTGACAATTTAAGGGGGGAAAAACTCACATGACAAAATTAAGATTCCACAGAATAAAGTTATTATACCCACCTGAGGTCAGATAAATCATCCAAACACACACACACTCACTCACACACACACCTGCATTCTCTCTCTGACCTCGTCTTACCTGAACTCGTGTCTCCTCTACGACTCAGCGGCGGCTTCGCCAAGTTAATTTACTACAACATAACAGTTCGCACACGTGGGGGGAATTTTGTCGGAAAACAGAGTGTTTTTTTTTTCCTCCCCGCGTTTTCTGATCTCTATCGCTTTGTCATAAGACGGTTTTAAAAGGGTTACACGGAACAGGAAATGGCTTCTGTCCTCCGTTTCCTGTCGGATCAATCACCGGCAGGTCGGGTAGCTGAGGCCCGGTTGGCCTGCAGAACCAGATGGGGAGAAATGTTTCCGGAGGGGTGGAAGACACGGAGTGGATCAGCCGGTTGGGAAGCTTTCTGTGCTTTTTTTTAATATTTATTGTTCTTAAAATTAAAAAAGGAAATTAACACTTTATTTGAAGTGCTGTGCATAAGACTGACATGACATCTGTCACGAACATGAAGGAGTCCAAATAAATGCTTGTAACTGCTGTCATGAACTGTCATTCCATAAATAATGACACTTTTAAAAGAAAATTTACTTTAAAAGTATCATTATTTACCAAATATAGCAAAGTTGACACTTTTAACGCAACTTTGCATTAAAAATGTCATTATTTACCGAGTGATTTATCATGAGAAAAGCCAAACATTCATTCCCATTCCTTGATGTTTGTAACAGGTCATGTCGGTCTTATGCACACTGCTTCACATTAAGTGTTACCAAAAACTGAGCGACAGCCACCCGAGCTGCCGGAGACTTTCCCCTAGCAGGACTACCGCTGGTTACACATAAGACTCCCTACATGAAAACTTCCAGGTCCCTAAAAGAGAGAAAATAAAAGCAAACAGGAGGAGTTCGTTCTGTCTGTTTGTTTGTTTTTAGGGGCGGCGATGAAGGACCATCCTCCCGACCTTTCCTTTAGCACTTCCAAAATGAAGCGAGCAAATCCGCAGCGGACGACACGGAGCGGGGCTGAACCATGAGGATGAGGATGGAGGGGGCGGTGCAGGACGAAGGCGGGGCAGCGGAGTGTCATTCGGCCGCCTTCAGAGAGAAGGACAGCTTGGGTCTGGACTTTCCCTTCCCCAGGATGATTTTCTGCTCCTCTTTCTGCTGCCGCTGCCGGTCCTGCTCCAGCTTCATGCGCTCCTCGTGGATCTTTCTCTGCTCCTCCACGATCCGTAGCTGCTCCTCGGCCTGCGGGCGAGACGAACCGGGTCAGAGCAGAACCAGGACACAAACAACAAACTCTGTCCCAGAAGTTACCACGATAAACAATAATATTGTTGTTTTTGGGATCAGTTTCAAGTAATATAATGGTTGTAATAATGCAAAAGAACATTGTCAAAGATCAATACATTTTAAATTCTCCGAAATATTTACAACTGGAACTAGCAGACATTTTAAATATTCAAAATAAATAAGCAAAACAACAAATAAAATTAATTATGAAGTCTTTGTAAATAAAATTGTCCTTCAAAAAAGGGGCTAGTTGAAATCATCATTGTTTTTTGTAGAAAGAGAGAAAAGAGAAAAACTTTAAATCATACAAATTGATTCATCTTACCAAGTATTTGTGTTTAGTTTCTAGTGCAAATATTGTATTACTCTTGAAATAAAACTAAACTAACTTACGGGCTGGAATTCTGCTGGGGTTGCTAGGCAACGGGCTGGAATTCTGCTGGGGTTGCTAGGTAACGGGTTGGAATTCTGCTGGGGTTGCTAGGCAACGGGCTGGAATTCTGTTGGGGTTGCTAGGTAACGGGCTGGAATTCTGCTGGGGTTGCTAGGCAACGGGCTGGAATTCTGCTGGGGTTGCTAGGTAACGGGTTGGAATTCTGCTGGGGTTGCTAGGTGAGGGGTCAGTGTCTGCTCGTTTGTGACTCAACTATCTGGAGGTTTTTGAAGCGGCTCATTTTCCAGACACCAAAAACCATTAACTGGTCACCAAAAAGCAGCTGGGTGATTTTTTTTAATGCAGTAGAAACCCAAAATGGAAGATTAAAAATGTACAAAATTCCCATTTTGCATAATAATACGGTGCTTTGTACCAGATGTACCGTAAGCTAGTTTCCATCTGTAAAGAATCCCTCAAGCAAGCAACTATTTTAATTTTGTGTGGATCTGCAATTTTCAACAAACATTGAAACTTTTCGCCACAATGTTTTCCGTATTTCATTCTTTTCTGACCAATCACTGCAACCAATGTTTGGTACATTTGTGGACTGAAAACAAAAACAATAAAAAGAAGTTTGGATCCGTTAGAAAGTGTTAGAGTAGGAATAACTACATGAGGAAAGGACCAGAGGAGAAATAACAAAGTAGTCTAAAGAATTATGGATAAAAATCAATTTAAAAAGAAAAACAAAAGTCTGGGTTATTAAAATGAAAATGTAAAGAACAATGAGTGGATCACTGTAAGCTGAGCCACAGTAAGGAGGCAGCAGGTTATCAAACTCAGCAGAATATTTCCATATTGACTGTCCTGTCTGGCTACAGTTGCAGATCAGATAAACTAAGCAAACCCGCTTTTCCACATGCTACATTACAAACAGACTCAAACGACTCGTCGAGATTTTTTAAAAGATCAACAAAAACAGTGCATGATTGGGAAGGAGGAGGAAAAGGATACAAGGTTTTTAAATGTTTGTTCCAAAACCACCAAAAACAGCAAGGAATCTGCTGTGTTTTTTCCTTTAAAAAAAATACATCAATATTTGATATATTTGTTCAATAATATAGTTCATATGGTAAATAAATCTGGACTGATGTTTATTTCCATTGTGTTTATTTTTCTGGAGGAGGAGGTTGTTGGTCATGTTGTATTTGTTTGGTTTTGATGGGCGATAAATTGTCCCAGTACTTATCACAATAAACGATAATATTGTTGTTTTGAGACCATTTTCAAGTAACATATTAATAACAGCATTTTCCCTCTCAAAGACCAGTTAACTTTAATTTTGTAAAGAACTTAACAAGGGAACTGAAAGATATTTCAAATATCCAAACTAAAAACGACAACCAAAAGTGATAAATAAAACAGTAATAAAAACTACTTATATATGAAACCAAAAATAAAATAGATTTTAATGTCTCTGTAAATAAAAAAATATTAATATGAATGGAAGTTGTGAATATCATTTTGATTAATCACGCGATTTATTGATTGGCCAAAATTTTCAGATCACTGCATCCCTTTTTATGAATAATTCCTTTGAAGAAAATTGATTTTTAATCTAATTTTGGTCCCAAATATCATAATCAAATCAAATTATGAGACAGTAAAAGACTCCCTCGCCTCGTCTTTAATATAAACCAGTAACTAGATTTCATTCCGTGATCAGAACCGGGTTCAGAACCGGGTCGGGTCGTACCAGTTTGGCCTGCGCCTCGGCGATCTTGCGGTTATTCTCCTCCAGGATTTTTTCCAGCTCCTCCCGCTTGGATTTCTCTTCCTCCTGGATGGGTGACATGGTGCCATGTTAGCGCATGAAAAAGTCACAAAGCACACACACACACTCTCTCTCTCTCTCACACACACACACATACACACACTCAGTCAGTCACTCCACCACAGAAAGTCTCTTCAGTCAGCCTGAATTGTTTTCTACAAACATAAAGAAACTGAGCGGAGACATGAACGCCTCCCTCGACTACTTCAAATCTCTTCCTGGAAGAACTAAAATGCCTAATTCACACCTACTCTGTTATTTTTAAGTAAAAAAACAAAACACAAACACATTCATCACATCCAGAGGACAGAAACATAGACTAGAGAAAAATACATCTGCTGCTTTTAACATCATCAAATGCAAGAGAGAAAAAGAAGAAGGAGGGAAGAGTTTTGGCTCACCAATGAACGTATACCTACGCATTTTCCTTGCCTGTGTACCTACACAACTGGTGAACGCATTCGGCAATAAACGGCTGAATATTTACTGTCCCGTCCGGACCGCGGCCCCTGCAGAGACAGAGAGGCGCTCCTGGGGTCGAATATGGCGCGCTCCTCTTTATAAGTCAAATCTGCTTTAGCGCTCTCTCTGTGGGGCTTTTTGTTGTCTCTGTAGAGAGCTGCTGCACAAGGTGTGTGTGTGTGTGTGTGTGTTCGAGGAGGACCCGACCACGGCACACTTACAGTAACAGGACACAAGTCACAGGTGAGCTGAAAGGCTGCAGCGCCAGCTCGGGTCAAGAGCTAGTTAGGAAGGTGGTGAGGTGTATGTCCGAAAAACAACAACAAAAAATAATAAAAAAAATAAATAAAACACATCAACAGAATGACACCGAGCAGCCGCCCTATGGGAGAAGCAAGTTATGGTACAAAAGAAACCAAAAAAACATCAAACTGTGGGAAATAACCAGTCAGAAAGATATTAATTCATATCATCAGATAAAATCATCGGATAGCCGCCGAGAACCTGAAGGGATAAACCGTCTGTGAGTAAGATGGGATGAACATTTCCACACGGATCCAGTCGGGTTTTCCCGAACTTTTCTGATGAGGAAACCGAGTAGAGACAGAACGGGAAGAGAGAAAGGAGGAGGAACCTTTTATACTGAATTATTACATCCCCTCGTTTTACTATTGTTTGTATCTAAAGAATGGAGCGAAGGGCGTCTTTGCAAAGCAAAAGAAAAACTACGAAGGTCGACACTTTTCCCGCAATTAGGCGTAACAATAAACTTTCTTTCAGAGGTAAAATCAAAACAGTAGGTTGTTTAGCTTTTTTAAATTCAAATAAAACATGTTTTCACTGCAACGCTGCCTAGGTCGTCGACATATGATAGGAGCTACATTTCTGCCCATTGAGTAACGTTCAGGTCTGTTGATTTGAACCGAAGCTCGTTGAAATAGTGTTTGAAAATGCTAACACGAAGCTAAAGTTAGCTTCCGATTCTGAAAATGGCTAAAAGTAGCTAAGCAGAAGCAGTGCAGAATAATCTGGAACAGGTCTTGGTGTTTTAGTATTAATAGTAGAGCTCAATAAGGATGATCACGGTAGCGAAACATTAAGTGGAATCGACCGTTAGCTATTTCCCAAATAGAAAGCTCCAATCAGAGGCAAACTTTAGCTCCTAACTCAAGTTTCTAACTAAAATGTTTACGGTAAACATGTGCTACAAAGCAATTTCCTTTGCACCTCATTTAATTATCTTCCAATTTGTTCTTATTCAACATTATCTCCAGCTAGTGGCTTTAGCTCCTGGTAATTGTGCTAGCTCCAGCTAATGTTGTTAGCTCTAAATTAATGTTTTTGGCTTCTGCTAATTGTTTTAGCTCCTACTACTTTTTCTAGCTCCTCCTAACCCTGCTGGCTCCTGCTAATCATGCCGTGCTAGCTCCTGCTAACCCTGTTGGCTCCTGCTAATCATGTCGTGCTAGCTCCTGCTAACCCTGTTGGCTCCTGCTAACCATGTAGTGTGAAGCTTTTGCTACTCGAGTTTGCCGCTTGAGTTTGCTCCTGCTAACACGATTTGCTCAACCCAATCGTGTTAGCAGGATCTCATCGTGTTAGCTCCTGCTACTATAGTAAAGAGATTAGAAGCCGATCACGTTTGTTTCATCAAATATCTCAAGTTTAATGACAATAAAACTTTGAAGCAGTTTTCCTCAATCCAGACGTTTTGTGGGCCGCACACGTTCACCTCAACCACCTTGACTTCTGGTATTGTTTAAAATAAGATAAATGTATACAATTATTGAATTAATTATGAATTTTTATGTATCACAAACAACAAGTTTTAGGCAAATACGAAAATCACAACATATTTAGGCCAACATGCTCAACTAGTCATGGTGATTATGATATAGAAAGTAAAGGAGGGGCACAAATCATTTTCATGTTTAGACTGTCAAATAGGCTGACCAAACAAATCAAGTTAATCTCAACTCCTACTTGTGATTCCAGTAAAAAAAAAAGTATAAAAAATTGTAACAAATGAACCAGAGAGCAACACTGTGATGACAGAAGATTATTAAAATGTTTTAGGGTAAAACTATCATTCCTGAGGGGTTCAGGAAACATAATCAACAGTATTACTGGACGTCCTGACGTTGTTGTCTACACTTAATTATTCAGAGAATTTAAAAAATGAACCCTTCATCGGGTTTGCTGCTGCAAACAAACAGAGGTAAAAAAATACTATGATTTAAATCATGTCTGAGCTTTGCAGGGATACGTTTGTTGGTGTGATTAATGAAACAAAAATTAATTTAGCTAAACTGGGAACAAGTTTCTACTGAGTAAATATGATTAGCAACCAAAACTATAATTTAGTATCTTAACAAAGATGCAGAAACACTCAAACCTACGAGGAATAATCTGCATTATTACTGTAACATTACTATTGCAACAGAGGTTGCTATTTAACCTCTGTAGTTAAATAGCAACAGGATCTGGGTTAGAGTGATGTTAAAGTTTCATTCAATCATGTTTTTAATAATCAGTTTTGCTAATAAAAATGTGTCATTTGTGTCAGTCGCTGCTGCACAATGTCGATATTTTCCACCTTCAGTTGGAAATCAGAGAGAATGTATGTCTTCTTACTCTACAGTTTTTAACTTGCTGCTGTTTTAATGTCAGCTGCAAAGAGAAACCTCTGCTGCTTGTATTCCTCCCTCATCCTGTGTGTTTGAAAGCAGCAAAACTCCAATAATTTGTTGGGGACTGAAAGTGGAGGACGGGGGGTGGAGGCAGAAAGAGACGGGGGTGCATTCCAAACGACCGAGCGTTACCTCTCTGGCCTTCTGCGCCGCCAGCTCGGCCTGCCGCTGCCGCTCCAGCTCCTCCAGCAGCTGCCGCTCCATGATGCGCTTGGCCTCCTCCACGCGCCGCAGCACCTCCCGCTCGATCTCGTCCTTCCGCTTCTCCAGTTCCTCCTCCACTCGCTTGGCCACCAGCTCCTCCACCCGCCGGGCCGTCTCCTCCTCGATCAGCTTCTCCTCGATCTCCTGCTGGCGGCTGGAGGAAGAGGCAGGGGAAGAAGAGGTTAGCTCCAACTGGCCGACAGCAGAGACACCTTTCTGCTGTCAAGTCGCAGTAACAAGTCTGACCCGCGCCATCTTGGGAGGCAAAGCATAACTGAACCACGGCTTCGAAACCAACCAAAGGACAGTATATACATAACGCTCATGTGACATCACACTTCCATGAACTTTGTAACTGATCTCCATGATCAGTTACAAATGGATAGCAACTGCCTTGGCAAAGCCTTGGCAGGCAGTTGCTATGGAGTTGCTATGACAACAATAAACAAGCCACAAGTTTAGAACTAGCTCTGTATGTTCCTAACTTAGCATAAAGTACATTACAACTATTACCCCATTACAATCTTTGAGTACTTTTCCCACCTTTGTGTAATACTAAGTTAAATATCAATGATATTTACAGTTTCCTTTTTTATGAAGTTGCTTCACATCCACCAGCAGACGTGGATTCAGACTTTCTCCGTTTTCGGATATTTATCAAGACATATCTGGATTTTATTTGGTTTGGTTTACTTATATATATATATATATATATTATTTTTTTTTTTTTTCTGTTGTTGTTGGCTCTAGTGGCCCTTATTCGAAAGTAGTCTGACAGGAAAGTCGGCAAAGAGAGAGGGGAAGAAATGCGTCAAATGTCACCGGGGCCGGGAATCGAACCCGCGATGAGCGCGAATCGAACCCGCGATGGCCGCGAATCGAACCCACGATGGCCGCGTCGAGGACTAAGGCCTCCATAAGATTGTGCTAAACCCCTGCGCCACCACCAGCACGCCCGGTTTGGTTTACTTTTCTCTGGAAACTTTACATCAGGGCTCAGCCACTCCTAGAATGTCCTGCAACTTTTGGATGCTTTCTTGCTTCAGCACACCTGAATCACAGGTTACAGAGGTTAATTCAGCCTGCAGCACGGATGCATGCAAAAGCTGCAGGATAATGACTCTCAAAGACTGAAGCTGCAAACCCCTGATTCTACATGTAAACCTACAGAAAATCTGTTTTATTTATTAAAAATTTAACTTTCTTAATGTTTTTTTCTTATTCTGAATTCCACTTTTGCATTGCAACACTTTTACTAACCCTAAGAATGTGTAACTATGGCCTAAATGAAAAATAATTCAAGAAATTAATAACTGATGTTCAATTTTCAAAAATATATCAATGTACTGTGGTTTAGTCAAAACAGTGTTTTTCCAATGTATTTAGAAATATTTACATGTCATAAAAAACACACAAATCTTGTTTTTTGAGATAAAAAAAAGTTTCAGTTTTGTGTTTAGTTCTCATATTATGGCACAAACTGATAATCTAAGTATATTTGTTCAAAGTTATATATAAAATAACACTGCTAATATTAACTTCTTTGACAAAAAATAGGTTTGAGTAAAGTACTTCACAATTTTTATCTATATTTATCTCTCAGGTTCTAGGATTTCAAAGTCTTTAATATTAATGCAGATATAATCTGAAGACTATTTAAAACATTCAAATTAAATTAATTTCCTTAGACAATAAATGTATACGTCTGTCTAAAATCTGTAGTTTTACTCAATAAACAGGTTTGCGGATGTGATTTATGAGGTTTGATATTTACTAACAGCTCCAGTGACAGCCGTTAGCATCGGTGGTTAGCATCTCAGCTCTAGTCCGTTAAAATGAATGCAGTTTACCTAGCCGTTAGCTTAGCATGCACACTTAGCAGCGTCAGGTTATGCAACATCAGCACAGGCAGATTTCGATTATTATACCCACATTTTCCTCTGTCTCTCCATCTCTGCCTTTCTCTCCTCCTCTTCCTTCCTCTGCTTCTCATCCAGAGCGGTCCTTTTACTCAGAGTCCTGCCGAAGATGTCGATCCTCTCCGGGGGAGACGCTGCTCGCTCTCTGCGGGACGAGGCTGTGGTGGACCTGGACCGGGAGCGAGACTCTCTGCGCCGGTTTCTCTTAGACTCCCGGGACTTGGAGCGTTTCTTGGAACGCTCCCTGTCTCTGGACCGGGATCGAGACCGGCTCCGTTTCTTGCTGTGCTTGCTGCTTTTTGAGTGTTTAGACCGAGACGTGCTTCGGCTGCGTGAGCGGCCCATGATGACCAGTCTTACGGCTGAAATGTGGACCACAATGCAAACTCCACTCCAACTGCTGCTCTTCCAACTCTGCACTTACAATAAACGATCAATGCAAACAACTGAAACAACTCTATTTTCTTTAAAAACGCATTTAAACAGCTCCTTAATTTGCCCTCCTATGTCGTTACAAGGCAAGATGGCGCTTGTCGAGTTTGTTGTTCCCAGCAGGCACTGCGGTTCTCGGCATTTTCCGTCAGTCTTCGGAATGTCCTGTCAGTTTCACGAACTGAACCGTCAGACCTGTCAAAAGTGACAGAAGATGTCACTTTCGTTTTAGATTACGCTAAATTTACAGTTACGACCGTTATAGCTGTTGACATAGCAATTTATTTTGAAGACGTATTTTACACAATTATAACTTTATTTAATTTCCCTTTGGGATTAATAAAATATTTTTGATTTTGAATTTGAATTATATAAAATAATTGTGTTAAAAATACAATATTTCAATTAAATGGTCTAATTTCTCTCATGATAAAATAATCTCAATGTTTATCATTCGGGTTTAATGATAAAGCCAAGCTAGCTTTATCTTTTGCTAACAGAAGCTTTAGCTCTTGTTAGTTTCGCTGAAGCTAGTTTTAACTTGTTAGGAACTAAAGTAAACTAAAACTAAAGTAGAAGGTAAACTAAAGCTAAAACTACAGGTAGTTTTAGCTTCCCCTAAAACTAGCATTAACAGAAACTAAAACTAAAGCTAGCCTTAGCTAGCATTAAACCTGAATCATAAGCATTCAGGTTTATCATGAGAGAAATAAACATTTTAAAATATTTAATTGTATAGATGAATTGTAAAGATGAAATATATTATTTTCCAATAATCTTAAACTCAAATGCATTCAGGAAATATAAATGAACATCAGTACGTGTTTCTACTGACCATATAACTACACAAACTGGAAATGGGAAATTGTGTTTTGTTGTGTTTTTTTACATTAGCGGAATACCAAAAATGTTTTCCATATATTTATGCTTTGGTGTCGGAAACTAAATTAAATTTATGTGATTATTGCATCTCGTTATTCTTGTGGGGGTTTTTTTTAAGTAATGTTGAAATTGTCTGTTAATTCCTATTAAGATTCAAGTTGCCTCTGAACATTTTGCTAAACCTACTGTAGGAATTACTTAAAAATATAGTCCATTTTAATCATCCATTGCAGTTTGCTAAGAGATTAAAGATTAGATTTTCTTCAGTTTATATGCAAATGATCAGTTTTTGATGCAACAACAACAAAGAGAAAATTATATCCAACCACTGGGGTGAATTTATGATGTGAGTTTAAAGTTGTAATTTCTATGCTGATGTATTGCTCTTTGACAGCGATCAGCAGAGTCTGACACTAATTTCAGAACTTGTCTCCACTTGACCGATATCTAACTTTTCCCTTCTCCATTTTTAACTGTTGTTGTCATGCTCTACCAGAGGCCAAAATGACGCTTTAATCTGATCTTGTAAATATAGCGACGCAGAACATCAGATAACCGCGCGACAAACAGAACGGGTCAGAAAAAAGAAAACAAAAACTGACAATGGCGCAATCCTGCACAGATTGATTTGCCGTTCCACTCTGGAAAATGAGGCCATTGTGATAACGTTCCCCAGAGGGCTGAGCTCAAAATAAACCGCTTTTACTATATTTAAAAACACATGATGAAAAAGTCCAGCGAATCAACTTCAAAAAGGTCACCTCACTCAAAACTACAGATGAGAAATCATCTGAAGGATTTTTATTCAGTATTTTTCAGCTGAGTCTAATATTAGCATGAACTGATTCAGGAGGGTGACACTGTGGGCAGCTTTATCTGCAGAATAAAAATACTTTTAATTGTAGAAAACCTCATAAAGGTTGTCAGATAGGTCACTGCCATCCCAGCAGATCTAAAGAGCAGAACATGTTCTGTCAAACTTTAGGGCTCAGAATCCAAACTTCCTCAGAAACAAAGCAAAGAACCAAATAATGGGGCTTTGGAGACAGAAACAAAGGCCAAGCTTACTTTTTTCTCCTTGCTCGAAGTCAAAGCACCTATTTTTTTTATAAGTTGAGGTTTAATTTTTTATTTTTATTTTTTTTCATGGGCTGGCAAATTTTGCTCCTGCAGATGAAAGGAGCTGGCATTACAGAACCATCTGTGCCTTGTTTTTTTTCCAGTCGGGAAAGAGAGGTGGGAGCTTTAAAGCCCCTTTTGATGAATAATAGAAAATGTTTCGTGAAGGTGAAAAGGAGAAGAATTGCAGCACAATCCCAGCGGGGATGTTTGTTTTTCTGTTTGACTTTAGAGAGGTTCTGGGCTGGTCGGGGGGGTAAAAAGAACCAGTTCAGCGTCTCTGTTTTCCTTTGAAATGGCTGCATATGCACAGGTAATCCCAGGGGACAGAACCAGCAGTTCTCAAATGTCAGGACGGTTTAAACGTGCTTTCCTCTGCGGTGTGGCCCATAAAAACAGTCAAAAATAAATTTACTGATCCATCTGAAAAGGCTACACACTCAGGGTACTCCGGTATCCACGTGCATTTTTTTATTGATTTGTTGAAATTATTTGATCTTGAATTTAATTTTTCAAGATGGACGCCACGGTTGTCCTGGAATTAGATGAATGTGTTTGGTGTCAAACCAGGCAAAACTATACATCAGAAATCACATTTTCTCTGTCTTGTTTTGTCTGGAAGACATTTTTCAAAATGGCCGCCACGTTTGTTTGCAACAAATAATCAGTTGATGTTTCTGGGCACAGCTAACCAACATTAGCTCTGCTGATGCTAAACTGCCAAGCTGCTAAACACATTTTTAAAAATAGCAGAAGCTAATGCTAACCATTAAGACAACTGATGCTCAGCCTGTAAAATGTTGCATATTATTACTTCAAAGTTACTGAATAAAGTTAAACCAGAAGAACTTCTATTCAAAATCAAACTTTGCTTCACCCAAATCTGCTTTTAATTAATGTAGCAAGAATTTTCAAAGCAAAAGTGACCTAATTTCTGATTTTATTCAGCAGAATTGGTTAAGCTGTTTTCTCTTTCTTCCAATTGATACCTAGAAAATCAGCTAAATTATTTTTAATAAGGCGAATCTCCAGAACCCTTTTTAAGATTTGGATCTAGAATATTTTATATAACCTTTTCCAGAAACAAATCTGATGGCTTTATTTGTTAAATTTAAGTATTGCTTGTGTAGTTATTGTTAAGTGAGTAAGAAACATTTTTTGACCTTTTGATTCGATGGTTTTGGCCCATGTGACACTCCTGATTTAAATGGTTGTCAAAAACACACATTGCTGCTTCCATTCAAGTGGTTAAGTTTTGAATAATTTTCTAGAACTGCACTTTAAAACCCAGAGCTGCAGAACCCAACCCAACCAGCTCAAGTTAATCAAAAAGTCCATCTCTTTCACATTTTGTGATCAAAGTTTGCCCTCTTCTTTCAGAGGAGCCTCTCAGGTCCGCCGGGCCTGCCCCGCCGCTGCTCTTCAGGGGGAAAAACACTTAACAAACACAGGATCTGTTTTATAAAGCCCTGCCACATTGTCATATTGTCATGTTGATGGCCCAGGGGTCTGCGGATAAAGAGCCATTGAGGAGGGGAACCTGAAAGCAAGCTTCGCTCTCCTCCCTTTTACTGCCTGAATGAGAGCAGTTCTTTCACCTCGGCCCGGCGGAGGACACAAAAAGAGAGGGAGGACGGAGGGGGGGGAGAGGAACTGATGACATGGAGCAGAGGAGGGGAAAAATCAGGCTATAGGAGGTTATTGAAGTGTCCAATCAGACATTACTATTATTCAGCCATTAAAGCTTCAATCTGAGCTGCACTGTTATCTGAACGACTGTAGATGTACCATTTGAGAAATATGTGAAGTAAAAAGCATAATTTTCTTAAAGTAACTAAGGAGGGGTGTGGATTGGTGTTGTACCTTATATCTGATCAACACTGCAAATTACCAATTAATTTTGGTCTAATTTCTACTGCAAATATCTCACCTGAACTAAAACAGAACAAACCAATAAGAAACTTTTAAGCAAGATATAGGAGCTTGTTATCAGTAAATAATTCTTCAATAAATAATTAGAAAATAATTCCATGTTATAAGTGGCACATTCTTTCAGTTATAACGTGGCAAAATGTCTTAATATAAGTGAAATAATCTGCCTCTGGAATTCAGAAATTTTGCAATTAATCTCAGACATTTTCTAGAGAAAATAAATCTGAGTTTAGAAAGTTGAAACTTTGCAAAAGAAAGTTCAGAAATTTTTAGTTTATTTTTTATATACTGTACTTTCTAAGAAGAAAATATTAAAAAATTCTAAATTAACCACCTTTTCAAACAATTTTTTAAGATTTATTTGAATTTCAGATTAAGAAAATTTTTCCACTTTTGACTTGAAACTGTTTTGCCTTTTTCCCAACAAATTTCTGAGATTAATCTAAAAATTTCAGAATTTTTTTTTAGCAAAAATTTTCTTCTTTTTTAGATTAATTTTGAGACTAATCTCAGAAATATTCTAGGAAAAGCAAGAAAATTTCTGAGCTTATTGAAAATTTGTGACTTTTCAAATTCATAAATTTTTTTCTAGAGAAATTATAAGATTAATCCAAAAATTTCTGAGTTTTGACTGAATGTACTCCTTTTTATTTACATTAATTTTGAGATCATTCTCAGAAATCTTCTAGAAAAAAACAAGGAAATGTCTGAGATTCAAAAGTCTAAAATTTTCAAAGTTGTCAAATTCAAGAAATTTGGAAAAGTCAAAAGTTTTAGACTTGGGGGAAATTTCTGAAGTTAAACTGAAAAATTGAGTTTTTTCTAGAAAATGTTAAACTTTTCAACCCTAGAAACATCCTTGCATTTTCCTTGAAAACTACTGAGATTAAACTCAATATTCCTGATAATTTTGGTGGGAATTTACGCCTCATTTTTGTTTTTTTAATCTGCATTTGCCCTAATATGCCGTCGTACGTTGGAGCAGGTTCTGAAGTTAACAATATTCTCCTGTTGTACTCAGACTCTGCCGGGACGCCCAAAGGTTGTCTGATTAATCTAATCCCAGCCTGACCTCTGCTGATCCACTGACCAGATGTCCGACCATCACTCAGAACCGACCGTCCCGATCATTCAGTCGATTCAAACCCAGTAACCCTGAAAAGCGGCTCTCCATTAACGACGGCGGCCATATGCCAAACGTCTTCCTCACAGAGCTGACCTCCGCCACAAAGAGGGAACTTGGCGTTCATCTTTCTAAAAGGGGGCAGGGCCAGAGAAGAGATGGGAGGGCAGGTGATTCTGCTGGGTCAAACCCAGAGGTCAAAGGTCAGGTTTGAAGTGTCTGCCTCCAGGGGAATCTGATCTATGTTGCTCTCATCTCCAGATATTCATTCGTCAGATCATCCCTGATATCCAGAAACTAAACAAGCAAAAGGCTGAACATGAATCCAATAATACTATATAAGTTTATATAGTATCATAAAGTTCAACTCAATCATGGATCTAGGTGAATTATGAAAGCTAAAACGGTTCGTTATGTAGATTTACTAAACACAGGTGACCTATTAGGTCTGTGGTCTATAAAAAACATTCTTAGATTATGAGATTTTAGCTGTTTTAGGGCATCTTGTCACTTTAAATCCAAATAACCTGCTTCTGGTCAAGCTCCCCAACTCAACAGTTACACTAGCAAGTTAAATGGCTGCAAAGAGATGCTCAATTATACAACCATGCATCTTTGAAAAGTAGAAATGGAGCCTCCTGCACAGCGAACAAGAATGCAGCAAGTGGTTTCAACAACAAAACACTTGTCTTTTGCAGCAGCCATTGGTAAAACCAGCTGACCAAATGTGCTGGGTTGCTAGGTGACGGGCGGAACGCTGCTGGGGTTGCTAGGTAACGGAGCAGTGCCGTTGGTTTTTGAAAAAGGCTCATTTTCCAGACACCAAAAAACATAAACTCATTGTCAAAAAAAAGGCTGGATGAGTTTTTTGAAGAGCTTTGGACTGTTTTAGACCAAAATGGAAATATAAAAACAAGAAAATATGAAAAACATATTCTGTTTTTATTAGTCAGTTACTGCTGACCGTTATTAAAAAAAACAAAAACAAAACGCAGTTTTTCAAAAAATTCTAATGTTATGTGAGATTAACTTAAAAAGTGTTTTTGACATAGAAATTTTTTCCAAGTCATGGCAGACTGCTGATTTGTCCAGTAGACAATGAGAAAGTGTGCCACTGAAGCTCAGCATGCTGTATCCAATTATATCACTGGAAAGTAGAGTGGAAGGAAAATGTGTGGTAGAAAAAGGGGTACAACTTATTGAGATAATTGTGAAGCAGTTTTCTACTACAGCCCCATTTGCTATTTTATTTTTCACATATTCATACTTTTTGCTATTGCAACAGATACAAAAATGAAATTCCTGTAGTTTCCAGACTGCTAGTATAGGTTTGATAAGTCAAAAATTGCGTCTCAAAGAGGAAAAAGCATATAAGTTGTAGAACAAGCTAAACTATGAAAGAAGCTGGGACTTATAGTCCATAAAATAAGGTAATTTTAGGTTTTTGATGTGAGGAGTAACTTTAAAGTTACTTTTTATTTTCTCCCTGCTGCACTTTTGGTTCCACGTTTTGTGAGCGTGGCTGCTTTTCTTCAGCAGAAACGCATGAAAGTGATTATGGGAACTAGTATTCATGGGAAAAAGGATCTCTCCTGAGAAACTCCAAACAGGAAGAGAGATACATTCATCACAAGCCGCCTCCCACCGCCGCCAAACAAACAGTTCACAATTCACACTCCGTTCTTTCCAGCGATGCGAACTCTAACAATGGCTGCTTCCTGACGACACGGTGACGCTGTGAGCGGCGAGGCAGCGGTGTGTGAAAGCTCAAGATCTGGCAAAGAGGAAGGAGCCAAGGTCTGAACCTGCAGCTATCGCTCAAAGGCCCTTTCTTTCTGCCTTCTCGTTTATTCGCCCACTTCCTCCTTCACTGTCATCAGAACGTTTTGCAGGGGAAGAGCAACTGAACGGTTTCAGTTCAATAAAAATCTAGTTGAGGTTTTTTTATTCATAGACGTGACTTTTCTTTGAAGACACTTCAGATATGTTTTAGATATCAGGAAAATTTACAGAGTTTTTGAAAAAATAAATAAATACCAATCTGCAAAAACATCTGCAATGGTGTTAAAGAAGTGACTCAGGAAAAATAATATACAGTAGGCCCATTTTGAGTTGGAAGACTTTTTTTTAACATTTAAAACCACCATAAATCCTCACATTAAATCAGCAAAGCCCAGCCCATTACCTAGCAACCGCAGAGGAATTCCGCCCCGTTACCTAGCAACCCAAGCAGAGTTCCAGCACGTTTGGCCAGCTGTTTTTATTACCATTGTAAAATGGCTGCTGGAAAAGACAAGTGTTTTATTGGTGACTTACCATCCAGAAACCGCTTGCTGCCTTCAAGTTAGCCGTGCAGGAGGCTCCACTTCTGCTTTTCAAAGATGTACAGTCATGTAACAGCGAATCTGTTTGCAGCCATTTTCACGTGCGAGTGTAAACGTTGAGTTGGCGGGGCGTGGCCTGCAGCAGATTATTTGGATTTAAAGTGACAGGAGGCCCTAAAACGCCTCATTCTGACTAAAATCTCATTATCGAAACTGAGTTTGTGCAAAAAATTTAATAAACTTGTTTTGTATCCTAACCTATTCAAGGAAACATAATAGGTCACCTTTAATGTATTAATGATATCGCATAGAAAAAGGCGTAAGTGGTTAAATAAAAGATCTGCAGAATGAGTCAACATTTTATCCATCGATTAAAATAATAGTTAGCTGCAATCCTAAATAATCGTCATAAGACACTTTATGCTTACCTCCTGTTTAAACAGTCAACCTTTTTTTCCCATCAAGTCATGATGGTCCCTCGTGGGACTCGATGTGGGTTTTGAAGGCGCCCCTCGCTGTTCGCTGCCCTCCACGCCACCACCAGCCTTCAGCCCATCGGACGCGGTGACTGATGTCCTGATTAAACAGGCGGGATGATGGATCCATCGAATCCATCATCCCGCCTGTCTCTACCACAGTATGGTGTCATCCCTCTGCTCCTTTGTGCAGGATCTGAGCCTTTGTACTGCACACGTGTGCATGTGTGTGTGTGTGCGTGTTTTATGTATGTGGATGCCTGTGTGCACAAAGAAGCCTGTATTCAGGTGAAGCTGGGGTGACCAGTCTAATTTGGTCATCATCAGCAGCCTTCTAATTTCTTTTGCATGTGTGTTTTTCAGTGTTTGCACTGCAAAAACAGAAAACTTTACCAAGTATTTCTATCTAGTTTCTACTGAAAATATTTCACGACACTTGAAATAAGATCAAACTAACTCAGAAGCAACTTTTCAGCAAAATGTAGAAGTTTGTTTTAAGTCAATAATTCCTTAATATTCATAGAAAAGGCAAATTATTTCACTTTTTTCCATGTTAAAAGCGAAAATCTGGAACTAGTTATTTTTTATATTGACTTAAATCAAGCTCCTAAAATGTTACTTGTAAATTAATTGCTGTCTTATTTTAAGTGCACTAGGATACTTACAGTAGAAACTAAGCAAAATGCTTGGTAAAATTTTGTGTTTTTGCAGTGTACTGATGGTTTTCCTTCTATTAGAGTTAATTTTCCACCTTTAAATCAGTTGTTCATTAAAAAAAAAGACTCAAATTCAGATCTCAGATATTCTGTTGGTGTTGGATTGAGGAAAGTTTGATAAAAGGTCAGAAATGTGCAGAAACCTTAGCTGGAAATGTTCGCATGGTGGATCGCATGAACGTCAACAAGCAGGTGAGCAGTAATCTAGAAAAAATGTTATAGGTGAAATAATCTGCCTATTGATCTAATACTTTTTCATCAATATTAATAAATTATAGACCTTAAAGAAGCTCAGATTTCTTTCTGAAATGTTCCTTTTGAGTTAGTTTTGTCTTATTTAAAGTGTACTAATCTGTTTCCACTATAAACTCGAGCAGAAATGGTTGTTAATATGCATTTTTTTCAGTGTTGGGACGCCAGATGTTGGCAGCAGGAGGACCAGTTGGATGTTTGATATTGTTCTCACATGTCAAACACGCTCTAAGATGTCACTGAGCCTAAACTGACTCCTCTCTTCCTGTGTTTCCCCCCTCATCCATCTCACTGACAGTGGCAGAAACAGTAGCCTCCCCCAGCGCTCCAACAGGACCCTGGGCTGACGGCAGGGGGCCCGGCTCCAGATCTATGGAGGCCCTGTGTGTTCAGAGGCAGGTTAACCCGCCGCCGCTGCGCTGACCTCTGGTTGGAGCGGATAAATCCCAAACCCATATATCTGCCGGACAGGTAACACCTTATCCCTAACCTGTCACATCGTCTCTGTGTGAAAAGCTGCTGTTGTTTTAAGCTGAGTTTTGTCTCTTGTAATAACAAGGTTTAAGGAAAAATTGGCCCGGACGTTTAATTTTTACAGTTTCTGCAGACTTTTAGGATGTTTTGGTATATAATCCTTATGAAAGAATTGAAAGCTCAGGAAAAATGAAGAGCCCACTGCACTGAACCACATTAAAACCTCACAGTTATTAAAACAAATATTGATTTCTGAACTCTTAAAACATTAGTGTTGTTGTTTCTAAATGAATTTGAGCTTGTTTTCTTTGCATTATTTAAGGTTTGAAAGTGCTGAATCTTTTTTCTTATTTTGACCATTTCCCATTTTCTACTGATAAATACAAAATTTTTGCTTTGAATTCAGTAGTTCACAGAATAAAACATCAATGTTCATTTTGCTCAAACATAAATCAATAAAAAGTAAAATCAGAAAAATTGATTATTTAAAGTCGTCTCTTAATTTTTACAGAGCTGTGTGTTTCCATTAAGAATATGCACAAAACTTTGTCAATATTACACTAATGTCGAAAAAACACTATTTTGTGATTGTGTTTTCTTTAAATAACGAATCCAGAAAGCAAAATCAGATATGGATAAATTCTTTCACGCAGTAAGTCATAAAAAAACATGACTTCCTGTTGCCAGTACTAACATTTGCTCCTATTTCTCGCTGAAAAGTTAGTTTTGTCTTATTTCAAGTGTTCTAAGATATTTCCACTAGAAACTAGACCAAACTTACTTGGTAAGATTTATCTTTTTGCAATGTAAACATTATTTGACTCTGGATTTAAAAACTTTAGGCTCTGATATTGAAAACCTGAAAAACGGATATAAATTCAGTTTGAAACAATCCACCAGTGGTTTGTGTTTGGTGCCTAACTGGAGGAAACTGGGATCAATTTAGCAGTTGAGGTGGTTTAAATATCTTGTTGGGAAGTTTAATAACTGGAAAAACTGATGAAGATGTGGATGTTTAGCGACTGTAACCAGCTGGATGTCAGGACGGTCGGATGCTAATCTAAGGTCAGATTCTTGGTTACAGTCGGTGATTTAGAGCAGAATATAAAGAACCTGCAGGCAAACTTTGATCAAATAACGTTTACGGTGTCCTTCTGACCGCCTGGAGGGCTGCATGGGTGGAGTCTTTCACAGAAACACAACAATAAAGTGCCAAGCCAGGAGACAATCACAGGAAAGCAATTGAAAATCATTTGGCAGCCTTGCAACAACCACACACACAATTATCCCAGAGGGAGCTCACCGCCTCTCCTCTGCAAGCTAAAGGTGAATTTTAGGGATGGATTTATAAAAGGTTTGATACTCCTGTGTGTTCAGGAAAGAAGATGTGAGTTAAATATTCAGGAATATTAAATCAGTCTGCGTAATGTTAGTCTTTAAACTCAAAGTCACTATTTTTGGTCTAGTTTGTAGTGCAATTGAAATGAGACAAAAGTAACCTAAGAGTAACTTTTCAGCAAGATAAAGGGGCTTGTTTTGAGAAATATTTCATTTACTAGTTGGTTTTGTCTTATTTCAAGTAAACTAAGACAATTGCAGTAGAAATTAGACAAAAATACTTGGTAATATTTTGGGGTTTTGCAGTGGAAACACTCAAGAAAATTGCAAAATCTTACCAAGTATTTTTGATCTAGTTTCAAGTGTAAATATCTTCATAGACCTTAAAAAGACTAAATTAACTCACAAGTAACTTTTCACCAATTTGTAGGATATTGTTTTAAGTGTGATTAACAGCATTTTCACTGTAAAAACACAAACAGTGAAAACACAACTGAAATAAAACAAAACTAATACAAACGTAACTTTTCAGAAAGAAAAATTAACCTTTTTTATGTCAATAATTTATTCATATTTATTTTAAAAAGTGCTAGTTCCACTGGCAGATTATTTCATTCATAATATGGGAAAAATGTCTTGTTATAAGTGAAGTAATCTGCCAGTGGAACTAGAACTGGGTTGCTAGGCAACGGGCTGGGCTAGGCTGGGGTTGCTAGGTAACGGCTCAGTGCCCTTCTGTCGGAATTAAGGAATTATTTACATACAACAAGCTCCTATATGATTCTGAGTTAGTTTTGTCTTAATTCAAATGAACTTAGATAATCATACTTGAAACTGGACCAGAACTACTTGGTGATACTTTGTGTTGCTGCTTGTTTTGAGTGTTTTCCATGTTCTCTCCCTGCAGCGGGAGGCAGATCTGGAGGGCTGATATCGGGACACCCAGAGGGTTTCTTACAGCACATGAAAGCCAAACTGTTACTTCATCCAGACAATGGAGCCTGATAGGCCTCCACCCTAAATCACAGCCACTATGAGCAAAGATGAAGCAGCAAACTTCGGAGAAACGCTCACCTCCTCTCTGGGAGGCAGCTAAACTTAGCTGACCTTTGACCCTGGTTGTAAAGGCTCGTGATCCTCATGGTCACACTGGAGGGCCTTTCCAATCTGGAATAAGGAAAACTAGAGAACAGATTTGCACGCTGACACAACTTTTCAGTTCAGTAACGACATTAACAAGGTTGGAGCTGTCAAGAGACACATTTCATTTTCTGTGAAAATCTGCATTTCTGTTTCCGCAAAACTTTGTGTATATTCCGCTAATGTTGAAAAAATCCCCACAATTTCGGAATTGTGGTTTTTCCATTGAATAAAAAATGCAATTGAATCATATGTGAATAAGTTTGTTCATGCGATGTTACTAAAAAACATACATACCATCATCATCCAACCACTTCCTGTCGTCTTCTTCTTCATGGTTTTCTCCAGTAGTAACTTCCAGTTGTTGATTATGTGACGTGAAAAAAGTGTTTCCACTGTAGTTTTGTGAAATAAAGCAATTTCAATATGGTAAAAAAAACAAAAAAAGACTCGTCCTAGCTCCAAAACTTTTATAAGGTCAATGGAAACACAGTTACAGAGAAAGATTTTCATTACTCTTCAATTTTAATCAGAAAAACACAAAATCTTACCAAGATATTTTAGATCTAGTTTCTAGAGCAAATATCTCAGTTCACTTGAAATAAGACAAAACTAACCTAAAAGTAACTTTTTAGCAACATTTAAGGGATTATTTTCAGTCAATAATTCTTTAGTATTGATGAAAAGCTTTAGTTACATTGGAAGATTATTTCAATTATGGGAAAAATGTCTTGCTAATCTAGAATTACTGATTTAACACAAGAATATTTTCACACCAGTTCTGTTTAGTTTGTTTTTCTAGAAAGTCTGATTTGTTTGCGGAGGTATGAATTCCTTATTGACCAAAAAACCAAACTCTGGTGCGGTTCGAATCCATATGTGAACACCAAACAGACTGAAGCTTCAAAAGCAGGAAGTGGACTACAGTGCAGGGCATTCTGGGTAAATACAACCAAAACAAACGTGCTAGCCTAGCACTAGCAGGAGAAATGACTCGTGATCTTTTACCAAAGACATAAGAGAAATCCAACACCTAAAACGCTACTCCATTTTGTCTACATTTTGTGAAGAAGGAAGCTGAGCTCTGTGTCTTCTTCAGAGATTTTTTTGTCGTTTCCTTCAGTGGTTCTTGGTGCAGCGCCCCACCAGGCGAGGAGGGGAACAGCTTTTTCAGTTACTTTGGTTCGTTTGACACACTGCAGTGTGAAAATGAAACAATACATACATGGTGACAGTTTCAACAAATATAAAGAAATATATTTTTTATACAAGTTACATACAGCAGTTTTAATCAATATTTCACCCATTAGGTTGCGAATAATGGTGTTTTTGTCCCTGGTGGTTCAATAAAAGCCAAATATTATCCTCCTATTGGAATAATTATCCTCTAAAAACACAATCAGAAAGCTTTTAGCAGATCTTCAAGGGAAAAAGAACAGCAGCTATTATAAACAACTTCCACCAGGTTTTAGGCAGATATTCTCCAGAAACGTCTGAGTAAATGTGCAGAAAGTTTAAAACATCAATCTGAATAAAATCTATCTGCAAACTGAGACGAATGAAGTAAGTTTTTAGTGAAAAGTGTTTCAGCGCTCCGGCCCTCCCTGAAAGGCCTGACTAATCGATTCTCCTGCTTTTCCCGCTTGGCTCTCATCATTTGGGTCCCCGGCGTCCCCATTTATCCGATTTATTTCGGAGCGGCCCTCCCAGTCCCGCAGCTTTCTGAGGGAATGTGATTAGTCGGAGTGTGGCGCAGACCTCACAGCCTTCGCTCCGTTTGGCCTTTCTTCGCCCTGACTGACAGTTGCATGCAGGAGGAGAGGCGAGACAGCGGCCAGGCGAGACAGCGGCCCGGCGAGACAGCGGCCCGGGGTTCAGCACCGTCACAAAAATATAAAAATAACAAATTCTAACTAATCAACGACCAATCAGTGACGCCATCTAGATAATGAAGAAATGAATATGTTTATGTAAAAAGTTATTTAAGGAAATGCTTTTTTTTTGGTTTGTTATTTGGGTTCTTTTCAAATTTTTTACACATTTAAATATTTAGTTTGAAAATTAAATGCTTACGTTGGAAATTTTATGTTTAGTTTTGGAGATTACATGTTGAGTTTGGAAAATAAATGTTTAGTTTGTAACTATGTATTTAGTGAGGAAAATTAAAATAATTATCTGGCAACCAAATATTTAGCTTGAAAACTAAAGAACTGGCTCCAAATTAAATATTTTTTTGGCAGCATAAATAAATATAACTCAATTATTTGGACTAATTAGTTTATTTGAACTAAGCTAATTATTTTTATTCAAACCAATAATTTGACCTAAATAATTAATTCAAGCTAAACTAATTATTTATTTTAAGAACTAAATAGTAAGCTCCAAATTAAGTATTTATTTGAGAACTAAATATTTTGCTTCCAAACTAAATATTTAGTTTTAAAGCTAAAAATTTAGTTTGTAAATACTTACTTAGTAAAAATTTTAAAATAAAATAAAAATTTAGTATCATTTTCCTTCCACTTCACAGTTATTTTAGGTTTTATCATGCAGGACCGATGTTAAAACACGTTAAGGTTTAAGGGGAGTAAATATTTGTGTAAATTGCTGCATGTTAATAGTCAGGACAACACATTTTTGGACAAAATCTTAATCTTTTGTTTGTATTCTCTTGATGCTGACTGAATATTTTTCCGCTTCTTGTTGGGTCCTGCACTCCTAGGTAATGTTTTTCATCCCACTCACTTCCTGGTTGCGTTTCTTTCTGAACATTTTCATTAAGTGGTAAGTATTTACATCCTCATTTCTAAAAGTCAGCAGCTGATAAAGAACTTTGTTTTTAATCCAGGCTGATTTTCTCCTCCGTTGCTGCTGGTCTGTTTCTCTCAGAGTTTCTGTAAATATTTAAGACAACTTGCAGGTGTTCATGTTTCCAGTTTGTGACCTTTGGCTGACCCTGTAATGTCCCAGGTTAACGGCTCAGCCTTTAGCTCCGACCCGGTCGGGCCACCTGCAGTCGAACCCCATATGGCAAATTCCTCTGACGGTAAATTAGGAAATGTAAACATCTTCATGACACCTGCTAGCTTTTATAAGAGCATTTAAAAATCAAAGTATCAGTTTATCTGTTGCCTATTTAGTGGTTGGTTTGCATTAATTCAGTTAAATTTCTTGATTTAGTTTGTCTTGCTTTGAAGCTTTTCATCACATCATTGCAGGAAAATTAGATTTTCGTTATTCTAACTCATCAAGGTTTTAAAGTACCTTCTTTAAATGTCCAATTTAGCCTTTATTTCCATGTTTTGAAGCATTTTTGCCCATTTTTTCACAATGAATAACTCCAAATCTCAGCTTGTAAGATAAAATGAGATACATCAAACATTTTAATAGGTAGGTCATTGAAGAAAGTTTACATGTTTCTCAAGTTTTACAGATAGAAATCACAAAGCGTCTCATAGAATTCCTTCATAGAAAACAAAGACGAGCGCAATCGGAAACAATTGACCAAAAAATACAAGAAACACAAAAAAGGGAACTTTATGCAAATCATCAATAGAATAAAATGTGGCTTGAGTTTAAAAACTTGTACACTGTCTGTGAAAAATCTAAAGAAATTTAAAAATGTGCGAGATTCAATGAAATCAGGACAACACAAAGATGGCGGGGAGTGTCAAACTAACATCCAGAAAAAATGTGGAAATTTTATAAATTTCAAAATAAAAAAAATTCACATTTTTGGAACACAGACATTTTCATAATTTTTCAGAAAATATCAAAAATTACTCTAAAATTTATTTATTTTATTTTCTGGTAAACTTTTGACTTTTGAAACTCAGAAATTTCCAAGTTTTTTTAAAGAAAATTTCAGAGATTAATCTCAAAATTTCTGAAATTTGTGGCATAAATTTACTCCTCCTTTTTTCTATTTGCATTGGTCTTAATGCTAAACAAACAAAATCAATCTTTTTTCTACCACTTCCTGTCATCTTCTTTGTCATTTCCTCCAGTAGTAACATCCTGGTATTGATCGTGTGATGAGAAAAAAAAAGTGTCTCCACTCCATTTATTTCAATACGGCTGAAAAACCATCTCATCCTAGAACACAACCTTATCAGAAACCATGTTTTTCTGTTTATTTTATTGGTGTGTTTCCATTAAACAAATTTATTTTTGTGATTCCATTTTGCACATTTCTATTGTTAATGGAAACTCGGCTAATATTACCTTACCGAGGCGTAACTCACTACCTGATGTGTTTAGATCTCATTTATCTCATGACTTGAAGGAGAATCTTGACTAAAACAGTTAGAAAGCTTTTACTTACTCTGCTGCTTTGGACTGTAAACTCATTACGTTGGCGGTGATTGTTGACCTCCAGGGGACTCCGTACTCCTCTCTGCAGGGAGCCGCCATCGGTCAAACCGCCATCTGTTGTTGTCACTCAGACGTTTCAGGGGAAGAGATGTGAGTCCCGGATCCCGTCTGACTTTCACTGCTTGTCACCTTTACTCCCTGGTGTTACTGGGAGCAAACTGGTTCTGTCTCCACAGGAGGCAACTGGGAGTGTTGGGATGCTGCATTAAACCTCCAGCTGCTGAAACTCTCTTTACATGTCGCTCTTTAGTGCTGAGGAAGTAAACATGTTATTTGTCTGACATTTTTAGCCACATTTCAGACAAAACGACAAAATTTAATTCCAAGATTGGAGAATAAGTTTAACTCAACCATTAAAGCTGCTTCAATCTCAGATTTCATAAATAAAGTGATGAGAAACACGGAGACAAGGAAGCAAAAATTTAATAGAGTGATGGAAGATTAATTTGCTTTTTTTAATTAATTCACTTATTAATGCTTACAAACAAACAATACCTGCTAACAAATAGAGGTATTGATCTACAAAACAACAAATAACTAATTAGAAAAGAGAACAACGAAACAAAACATAAGCAATAGGTGTCACAACAAAAATACAATTATTTAACATATGTAGGTCAGGATGTTTGTTTTTTCCTTTTAATCCTGGCAGTTATTTTCTGATTTGCATCATTATTAAGGGGGAAAAAGGGAACAAAGCAACAAAACATGTCAGAACAAAGAGCAAATAAGTAAATAAATTAACTCACAGGTGCTGAAATGGTGATTAGAACTACTGAATATATGTTATTAAAATATTCAAAGTGATTTTTATCCGTTGTTGACTGCTATTTGTGTGAGAAGATGTACAATATTGTTTGGTTTTCTTGAAATGCTAAATACAAAGAAATGATAATTGATTGTAATACAAGCCTTGCGAAAGTGTGCGACACTTCAACCTTTTTATTTTTTGTCGCATCCCAACCAAAGATTTCATGGTGCAACAACAAATACCTCAGTTTTATTTTAATGTTTTCATTTTAAACATTTTTAAATCTTATTTTCTGCTGAAGCTCTGTGCATTGGCACAGAAAACCCCCCAAAACAAACAAAGAGACAAATGTACTGAACAAACACAAGTGCAGTTCGTCCCACTGTCACAACACCAGAGGACTGAGATAACACGCTCTTCCTCGCATCTGTGCTCATGCTCTTCTTCATCCAGCTGGGTGGCCACGTTTTCTGCTGACCACCAGGGTGGACGCCTGCAACTAAACACATTTTTAGCCTTTAAGTTGATTTTTGTTCACCATAAGAGCGAGGTTAGCAGTTAGAGCCATGCACCGAAGACTGAAAATTAAAGTTCACCTTATTCATAAATCCCTGTAGTTACGTATAATTCGGTGGGTTGATTATCCAACCCACTCTTGGTCAGAGTCACAGGAATCATTTTTGTTTGTTTTTGATCAGTTTGAGTCATTTTCTTTTCATGAGTTTAGTCAAAACTCAAGTATTAGTTTCCTATTAAAAGCTCAGTAATACCTGGAACAATCACACCAAATATATGTTATTGTTAAAAAATAAAGAAGAAAAAAAAGCCACAAATGGAGTAAGGGAGTTAGGTTAGGGTTACTCAAACTTATTTCAGTTTTAAATTTCTTTTTTTTTTTCTTTTTTTTTGGTTTTGATCAAATTTTATGGCTCCAATGTAGCTCTGTAGAAGCACCCATATCTGGCATGTTAAAAATTACAACATTTGTAACAAGTTTAACCAAATCTACCAGATTATCAGATTTGGAAACACCTTGAGTCCTTTTCCAGTTTCATATTTTTTCTTCTTTTGGTCAAACTTTATGGCTTCAATTTAGCTCCATAGATGCACCCAAATTTGTCATTTATACAACATTGCAACATTTGTAACAGACGTTAAATCTAGCTGACTAACAGGCATGAGAACACCCTTAGTAGTAATTTTTCAGATTCATTGTTTTTTTTTAAAATTATTATTAATATTCAAACTTTATGGCCCCAATTTAGCTCTGTAGAAAGCACCCACATCTGGCATTTTTTACAAAATTGCAACATTTGTAATAGATGTTTCAATTTTGGTCCTCAAATTAACCAAATCTACTGGACTATCAGGTATGGAAACATCCTTAGGAGAAAATTTTTAGTTTCAAGCTTTTTTCTTTTCGCCAAACTGTATGGCTCCAATTTAGCCCCATAGGGGCACCGAAACTTAGCATTTTTACAACATTGCAACATTTAACCAAATCTGCCAGATGACCAGGTGTGAAATCACTTAGAAGTTTTTTAAACCATGGGAATCTGTATGCATTAACAGGTATTATCTGGAACAAGGACGACGGCCTCCAAGGACAATTACCTTTGCATAAAGTAAAAAATAAAATGAATCACTTCAGAGTCGCACGTCTCAACAATAACTATACAAACGCTGAATCCTCCATGCATCTTCCCAGCTATTGTTGTGTGTCTCGTCTGTATTTGTTTACGACTGCATTCAGTGGGATGCAGTGGGAATTTAACAACCTGACCCCCAAACAAAACAAAACAAAAAAAACTAGTGGAAAAGGGGACAAAGAAAGCAAGCTGCCGTTGTCATCTTCAAGTACTGCGGTCATCCTTTGGTCAGCATGTTATTTTCATTACTGGAGGACGGCCAGCTGGCCATCAGTACACACACATACAGAGACAGTGGACACATGTGCTCAGACAGAGGGGAGCTCCAAGCCCAAAACAATAGACATAAATATAGCAACCTCTGGGAAAAATAATACAAACGTCCATCCCTGCACCAAGAAGCAACGCCCAGTCTTGGGTTTCCTGCACCCTGACCCCCAAGCAGAAAGCACAAATCAACCATTCAGCTCTTTTTCTTTCTTAAATACAAAACTACTCTTTGCTTGTTATGCATTTTTCAATTTGTTCACATTCAGTCCAATTCATTTGTGTATCAATAAACATCTTTGAAACACAACAAAGAATATCCTGTATGAGTAAACCAAAAGTAAAAACAAATCTAGGAGTTTTTTTTTTATATAGACCATTGCTGAGCTGAGGCTAAACAAAATTAAGTTACTGTGAACTGAAAAACTTTAATCTGAACAGTTAATGGGCTTTCGAAGATGTTTTAGTGTTTATTTTATGTTTCTTTTTGATGGTTCAATACATTTAGGAATTATTGGCATAAAACTTAATTTAATAAATGGCATTTGGAAATCTTCAGAGAAATTAAATCAAGTCATGTAAAGGTGAAAAAGCAGTGGGGTGAGTAAAGAGCCTTGTGGAACTCCACATGTGATTAAAGTCTTAAAGTCTGAAAGAATCCTTTCAAAGTATCTTCATTTTTACCTTATGTTCAGCTTTTCAGGACTTTAATAAACCTATATGCATAATTCTGACACCGTGAATATTTTTGATTGAATTGAGTTTTATTGTCAGATTTTATGGATGTAGGTCTGATAATAATTCCTTAACATTGATGAAAAACTGAAGTTCCACTGCAGATTACTTAACTTATAACATGAGAAAAATGTCTTGTTAAAGTTAAATAATCGACCCTGGGAACATTTACTTTATTATCAGTTTTAAGGGATTATTGGCATAAAACAGGCTCCCATATCTTGCTGAAAAGTTACTTGTAAATTAGTTTTATTTCAGATGAACTTAGATATTTTCACTTGAAATTAAACCAAAAACACTCGGTAATGTTTTATGTTTTTGCAGTGTAAACCCAGGAAAGTTTACGTGTTGCATCTTTTACCTGGGTGTCCATCTGTTGACTCTTTTAAAGCAACAGAAGCAGTTTTTTCTGACGCTGGCTGTCTGCAGGCCCGGTGGATCTCTGTGGTTGTCATCAGACCCCTGCAGTGGGCCGTGACCTCAAAGGTCACAGGGTCAGCACCAGGTGGAGTTAAAAGAATCTGAACCTGAACCAACAATGAGCTGCAGGTCCAGACACAAACAGGATATCAACAGCAGACATCACTGATTAGCTCAGAGGAGATTCTGTTTATGGGACGCATCCCTTCTTGACGTTAATGTCTGATTAAAACTTTCGCCCAAATTCATCTTGGAGTCTATAGATTTGATTTATTTATGCATGAGGAGCTGAAATACTTCACAATGCTCTTATTACAGGAGTTAGAGCAGCGGCGTCCAAACGTTTTGCCCCAAATCTGGCAAAATTCATTAAATTAAAATAGGGAAAATTTGTTTTTTAGTTTTACCTGCCAAAAAAGCAAAATAAAACATTTTTATGAAATCTGTAAATCATTAAGGATTCAAACCTCCATGCAGAAAGCACAATCTAGTAGTCATGAATCTATTTATTAGCGTTTTATACTGATGTGACTTTAATTCAGAATTATGATTCATTTCAAAATAAAAAAATTTTGTCTTAAAATTGTGAATTTAATTTCTGAATTTTGATTCATTTCAAAATTCTTACTTTAAAAATTTTGACTTTTTTTGTAGAATTCTAACCTTTTTCCTCAGAATTTTGACTAATTTCAGAATTCAGACTTTTCTTCCCAGAATTCTGTCTTTAATCATTATATTCTTCTCCCTTTTGCAGAGAGGCACAAATATAAAAGTGTTGTTCAGGTGCTTGTAGATACACCAACCTGGCTGGTTGGAATTACGTTAGTCTGGTGTAAATTTACATCTCCTGTCCTTCTGTGTCACTGTCAGAGGAAGATCATTGTGGACAGAAATAGTCCTTTTGTTGCAGAACAGGAAGTGATATTATGGCGGGGGGAAGACTGAGAAAGGAGTGAGGTCACAAGGAGGATGAATGACCTTGGAGGCCGTCACACACTCAGGTTCCCACCGACACACAGCTGACCAGCCAATAACAGCCAGATGTTGATCAAACTGCTCCAAACTGACCCAAGACCAGCTAATCATGATGAACGATTGTCATCGTTTACATGCTAACTGCTAATACGTTGATAAATCAGTCATTATAAGCTAATTAGCATTGATAGCAGCTATTTTAACTGCTTTATTAGTAATTATTGATTCATAGTGAACTGGTGCATTTTTATTTTCTTATTTTCTACAGAAATCAACCAATTTTAATAAATAATTTCTACTGTTCAGTTTTGACGATGGAACAGAAATCTTAATGCCACATCACCTGCTTTCCCCAAAATACTAAATAAAACAAATACAGTTCACACAGACTGGTGTTTTCCAGCTTTTATTTCAGATAATTATGATGATTTTCCACTTACAGGTAATGAAAACATGACATTTAAAATCAATTAAAACATTATAATACAACTGTGGGTCCAATTACAAGTAAAGTTAGTGCTGCTTCAAAATCTCCATAATGTGCAAATGTTTTTTTTTTCCTCCAAAATTTGTTGTTTTTATGTCGTATCATGATTCCACTCTGGAAAAATAATCCCCAGAAACCCAAATCAGATGAAAAAGTAAACAATTCCCAGCAGATTATGTTTCTATAACTTCATCTGAGTAACTCCATTTCTTATACAAACATAAAGTGAGAACATTCCAAGCTGGTTTCTCAGGTTAAAAGTTTCCTAAATTCAACTAGGATTACAAACTTTATCAGGCTTTCCATAAATCACTGCTGTAAAACCCAAAAGCTGCAGACTGTCACCAGGAGCTCCAGCCCCGGTTCCCTGGGGTGTCATGGGAAAGAAATGTTTGGAGGAACGAGTCCTTCATCTCCGGGACGCCGTGCGTATCTGACGGTCCTGTCACTGCCAGCTCATCGACGCGCTTTCTGTGAGATTTTACCTGCTTTGGGGAACGGCCACCTGCTGTGATGTCACCATCTGGGATGCGTTACCTGTCAGCTGAGCGGATCCTGGCGCATTATAATTACAGAAGCTGCTCTAACGCTGAACTGTATTTGTTTTGTTTTTTTCTCTGAGATGAGAAATGGAAAGTTTTGTGACCCGTAAAACAAAGCAACTTTCAGGCAGAAGCAGCTGACAGCTGCGTCTGTGCTGACAGCAGATGGTTCGGCCATATCCTCCGCTGGAAACACAGCTACACTCATACATGCTGCTACTCTCATCAGGACGCTAGCTCAAGCTTACTTTAACTTTATCTGATGAACCCTGACCGTCACAACAGCTCATAACTCAACCTATCTACATGAAACTGGACTCCATCGAAGATGATTTAACATATTTTACCGGCTGGTCCTCACAACGTTGGTAATTATATCTGAAAATGTCCCCCAAAAAATCAAGTTTTAAAATTACTGGAGCTGAGTCTTGCTTGTTCTATCGATCCTGAGAATTAAATGCAGTTGGAATTTACTTGAGAAACTTTTATTGAAAAAATGAATGTTAAATCCAAATATCCAACTCCACGTTTACACTCGCACTGAAGAATGGTTCCCAACGAATGCACAATTATACAACCATCCATCTTTGAAAAGCAGAAGTGGAGCCTTCTCCACAACCAACTAGAATGCAAAAAGTGGTTTCTGGATAGTAAGTAAAGAATAAAACACTTGTCTTTTCCAGCAGCCATTAAACCAAAAGTGCTGGAGCTTTAACAGTTGTGATGTTTTTGAAACGGCTCGTTTTCCAGACACCAAAAACCGTGATCTTATTGACAAAAACATCTGGATGGTTTATTTAAGCACTTGGGCTGTTTTTAGAAGCAGTATAAACTCAAATAGAAGTAGAAAAACATGGAACATATGAATTTCATACAACAGGTCCCCTTTAAGACAAGAGGCATTGGAGCAATTTTGAGGATTTATGCAAGTTAATGTTCAAAATTAGCAAATTATTCATTGATTGATTCATTCATAAGATAAATGTAGAAGCTTATTTTATCGTTTTGAAGGATGTTTTCCCTTGTGGTTTACAATCTCCTCCTGTTTACAATCTACTTTCAGTAAGTCTTAGACAATATCAGACGTATGGAGAAATTTTACTGCCAAAAGTTGACAACACCAAAATGAGAAGTATATATCCACTTTGAATGATATGCAGTCACATCTATTGTTTGCTATCTTGACAATAATGGGATATTAATGTTGAAAATAATGCATTTTCTGATTAATTCAAGGAAATAATTCTAAATAAATATCGGATTAGGATGTTGCACAAGAAAAAAGCTTTTAGAACGATTTCTTTTTTTTTTTTACAAATACAATATAAAGTCATTATAATGGCTCCTTTTTATCCTTTTCATCCAAAATCTAAATTTCCTTTTCTACAATAAGTCTCCATATTGATTTGAATTATTGCGCTGCTCTTAAGAAATCTGGAAACAAAAATCTTTAAATAAACTGTGTGGTCTTGAGTTAGAAGTGTTAACCTTTTTCTGACTTTCATGAAATCAGGAAATAAATCAGCATCAAAGAGCCGCTCGGCCGGCCTGTAAAATCAATCACAGATGGTTTCAGAGCTTCTCAGCTAAAGTAATTAACAATTAGCAGTTCAAAGAGTGGGTGATGGGTCAAACCAGAACACATGTTCTTCCAGAGGTCGTTCACAGCCACGCTGCTCCCTCTGAAGGGATTTATGCACCAAACTGAAACTTTCCAGCCTGTTACATGCTCAGACTAGGACTGAAACCAATAGTCGATTATTTAAATAGTCGTTAACTAATTTTGTAATCGTTAACCGGACTATACAGACCCAAAAAAGTCAATTTACTGAAAAAAATTGCATATTCAGAGGAGAAATTAAGTCCAAACTGGATACATAATATATGAATTTTGCATTTGAGATTAAAAACAGTCTTTGTTTGTAAATATGTTTAACCCATAACTCATCAAATGGCATTCTTACTTTCACCTGGTTCAAAATCTGTAAAAGAAAATACAGTACAATAAAAAAACTATCTCTTAAAAAAATCTCAGTAAATCAAATAATCATGTTATTAATTGATTTATTGCAACATAAATACATACAGATATCATACAAATATCAGCATTTTAGGCAGTAAAGTGCCTAAAATGCTGATATTGCATTGTAGGCAGTAAATTTGCATGTTCTTATTAAAAAGTAATTGAATTATTTGCCTATTTGCATTTTTAAAAAAAGGCTTATGTAAATTAAAAACCCACAGAAAGTACCAATTTTTAGCATTTTATTTAATTGATAGAATAATTAGTTCATACAGGCCTTCAAAAGCTGTGACAGTGTCCCACAGCGCCCCCTATAGGTTCTCAAACCATTGGCTCACATTAAACTCATCCAAACACTAGAGACGTTTCTCTCTGTGTGGAATAGACTTACTGAATATCTGAGAAGCGTCTATTGTTCTGTCTGTAATCCCATTTCCTCCTTTAAATTATAGCCGCCAGTTTCCCTTTCCTCCGCCACAGAGCCCAGCGCTGATGACTTAATTGTTTTCTCAGCGGTTCGGTGCTGCTGGGCCCAATAGGCCCCTGGGAACCCGCCGTGGGGCCAGGAATCCGGTGACACAGCGACTGTGACTGTGTGAAAGTCCAGCAGTAAACGCCTCCATGCGTGTCTCTGCGTGTGTTCACAGGCATTAAACCGAATGTGTGGGAAGCCGGCGGAGAGGTTTTCCTCTTCGTTTACTCAACACCGCCGATTAGCAGCCGCGGAAATGCTAATGGATGTTTTGAGAGCCGGCTGAAGCATTTGTTTAACTACATAATCCATGTCTGACCTGCAGAGCAGCGAGCTTGTACATCTAAAATATGAGCTATGGGGTGTGGGGGGTGTACTAACTTTCTAGAGGGTACTTTCACCAACTCTCCTCAAAGTGCTGATGGATTTAAATCACCAAGCAGCTCTGCACCTGATTTATGAGACCCAACACTTCAGAGAGACAAAACAAGACATATTCCCAGGGAAAAAGACACTTTGGAGTTTGTTACATAAATACTAGTACTGTCACAAGAACAAACTTTCCTGGACGATAAATTGTCGCAGACGTTATTGCGATAAACGATAATATTATTATTTGTTTTCAAGTAATGTAATGGCATAATAAAGCAGGAACACATTCTCAAAGCTCAATGAACGTTAAATCGAACATTTAACACTGGAACTGGAAGACAATATTAAAGAAAATTTATTGTTTTTATTTTTTATGAGCTGACCCTTTTTTTGCCCTGAAAGGCAACTTTTAGATATATAACTATTATTATTAAAACTAGCAATTCTTCAAATGATTTGAGTACCTCGACTATTAAATTTGTAAAACACTATCACGTTATTATGTAATAATTATATTGTTATTATATTGTACAAACATTGCATTAATGTGATAGTTATATTGTATAAACATGACTATTTTGTACAATATGTATCACATTTATACAATATAATTATTACCTCTACACAATATTATTATCACGTTTATACAATATCACGTGAAAGCAACACCCGTATTTCCGTAGGATTGATTTGGCATCTAATATTCCTTAAATTATGTTTTCATGTTTAGCGCACCTGTTTCAGCCGGATAATTATTTATGTTGCACAACGCTCTCACTTCCGCCTATGAGTTGTTGACGAATGTGCTAGCAGCTACCAGCTAGCACCTTAACGTTCAAGTTCGGTCCGGCCGGATTTCATTGACAGATAAAAATGTCTGGAATTTTATCGTTTTTCGGGGGACCAATAAGCATCCTTAAAATGACTGAAATACGCCAGGCTTTCTCCTTGCCACCCGGCAATAAAATTAGAAAGAAGAAGAGGAAAAGCCTTTCCCGTCCCGGCGGAGCTACTTCCTGGTGGTACGTCGGTTCGGAGCGAATGGCGGAGGAGTGCGCGGTAGGTGTATTTAAACAAGGAGAGCTGTAGCTGATGGTCAGCGTAGCTTTACAGACTAAACGGAACATAAATAATTTGCCACAGGGCTGGTGTGACTACACCCTGAGTCCAACCCAAATGGGACAATGACCAGTTTCTGTATCGCGTCTTTCCATAACTTTCTGCCCTCATCTACGTCCAGCTTTGACCTTCGTTTTTCTGTGCATGTTAATCGTTTCCGTTAAACGCCTGCTGCGTTCCACCATAAGGGAATGATTTGGCCGTTAGATGGCTTTGTAATGGTGTGTAGCTGGCGGCCATGTTGGGGCCCCGGCAGGGTTTCAGTAATGATACGTCAGTTTGCGCGCTGAAAGGTCACCGTGTTAACACGACGCGGCGATGAGTGACAAAACGGAGTTAATGTTGCGTTAGGAGAACACGGCTCAAACAAAGTAAACACACAGATGTGAACATGTGTGGGTGTAAGGGACGGGTCGAAAAAAAAAATATATAAAAACGAGGCAGAGGAGGAGAAAGGGAGACTGAAGTCTGATTAAAAGAAAACATGTCTTCAGCTTTGAAATGAACTCCATTATTCATCATCACACAGCTGATTTTAGGAAAACAAGATTACAAGATGCTGCCTCCTGATTATCCTCCTGATGTGTGCGGTGATGACGAAGAAGGTTTATAAAAGAAAATTTATTTTATTTCCATTAACGACTTGGAGAAACTGTAGAAACATCTTCATAACTCTCAGTAGTCTGGTTCTGTCTGACTTTATCAGCCTCTCAAATCACTGACATTACTGCAACTCCCCTCAGTCAAACATAAACATATTTGGTTTGCATGGAAACGTCAGATTCTTGGCTAAAAGCTGATAAGCAGCGTTTGAATTTGACAGATGATAGGGACCAGAAACCTTAATCAAAAAGACATAGTATGGAGCTCTGGTAGTGCCAAAAACAGAAAAATTATATATTTTGGTTGTTTTGTCCTTAGAAATTACAACAAATTTCTAATTTGTTGTAACTTTTCCTCTTCTTTTTCCCACTGAGTTTCCAAAAAAGTACACTTCATTTATGGTCAAATATAAGAATTTACTTTTTATATAAGTATTATAATTGAAAAAAAAGAAGCTACAATTGAGTATTAGGGCCATATAAATAAAAAATTTAAAAATCAAATTATGAGAATAAATTTGTACCAGAATAAAGTCATGATGAGAATAAAATCGAAATAACGCATCAATAAAGTGACAAATTTACGGGAACAAAGTTACGACAAATACATCGTGCTAGCATAAAGTTGGATTAATACGAGAATAAAGTCATAAGATTTACAGGATAAGGTTAAAATATTACAAGAATAACAGGTTGGGAATAAAGTTTAAATAATTATGAGAATAAAGTTGAATTAGGGTTTGAAGGATCGTTACAATCCAACTCTAATTTCAATCCTTCAGTGCTTTCTAGTTAGCTTTTTAGCTAGGTAGTTAGCTGAAATACGAAAACCTATCTGTTTTTAAGCTTTGATAACAACTATCTTTAAAATCTTTTTTAAAAATAAAAATAATCTATTTTAGTTTTCTTTAGCCTACATGTAGCTAATTATATCAGATATACATATCATATATGTGTCTGAAAAGTGTCATTGTGCTGCTGTCGGTTCTTTAGCTCCTGCCCTAGAGCTGCATACAGTATGAGGTCATAAAAATTACCATTTTTATTCTCAGTGAAACGACTCCGTAGAGTGAATCATATGCTACATTGTTCGTTTCATGTCACAAGTTAGTGGGTGTTTTTCCTGCCTGAGAGTCAGTGAAACATGCAATTTATTGTCATTCTGCAGATCTGAAAGGTCAAGTGAGAAGTTAGTCAGAATGATTCATTCAGAAGATGTAAAATCAGCACTGATGCCATTTCAGAGTTAAAACTTTGGTTAGGAGCTGGTTGGGTGGAAACTCACAAAAAAAAAAAAACTTAACATTTCACATTTCTCTTGTACCTCTAGAGGAACAAAAATGGTAAAAAACCAGTAAAAAAGAAACAATTATTGAATAAATAGTGCAATGTTTAATTTGCGATATTAAAATTATTTTAAAAATTGTAGTTTATTGAATACAGATTTTAGTATGTTATCAGTACACACATTTATTAGTTTAGATAATGTATTTATTTCACATGTTGAGATAACATTCATGTTTATAAGCACATTTACCTTATTATACTGTAAAACATTTGACTAAATAATAAAACAAACGGTCTGCAATAAATAATGCGGCAATATATCCACACAAGATCCTTTGACATGATTCAATCATCGTTTTGTGTTTTAATAACTTTATTTTCTAATACACCATTTAAAAGTACTTCAATGTATAAATGAACTGAGCGCCATGTTTAATTCCTAACAGGAAGTCATAGTTGTTTTGAAGCAATCTGATTGGCTGTCAGGTTGTGGCTTTGTGCTACGCTGCCCCCTATGGGTTGGCATGTTTAAAACATCCTTCACAGGCGAATTTGTGTGGATTCATTTAAGCAAAAACTTTTCTGAAACTGATCCTGTGTGTATGATTGTATTTTTTATTTTAATGTCACGTAGATATTTATTTTGTGTACAATATTTTAAATTTAACTGAAAATCCGTAGCATATGATAAGAGTATTAGGGAGAGAAAAAGATAAAATTACCTGAATAAAGTCATAAAAAAACCAGAAGAAAATCATAGGATTATGAAAATAAACTCATACGAAAAGAAAGTCAGAGTATTACAAGAATATACAGTGGGATTAAAATCATATTATAGAATAAAGTTGTAATAATATAAGAATAATGTAATATTATGATTTAATTCTTTTAAAATGATGACTTTATCCTCATAATATAACTTTATTCATGTATTATTTTGACTTCATTCTTGTATTAAAGTCTCATAATATGACTTTATTTTTGTAATAGTATGATTTAAATCTTCTAATATTTATTCTTATTTATTTATGTATTTTTATAAATTTTCTTAGCCTGGCTCTAAAACTGCATCATAGTAGCAAGATCATAAAAAGATTAATGTTCAAATAGTTCACCCTTTATCTGTTTATTATTGCTATATTATGTATCCAACTATTTCATTTGTATCACCATAAATGTTGTGAATCAGTTATTGGGTTATGACCCTTTCAGTTCAAGTGCAGATTAATTTATTTTTGAAATCAAGATGTCTGAAGCTCTAATGAGGGTATAAAGTTTTTTATTCAGGTTTATTCTGTTATTATAATGGATACTAATTAAGTTATGTCACTAACTCCGTTCTGCTTCACTGGGTTGAGCGACATCAATCACCAAAAACACTCAGGGACGATTCGGTTTGTCTACAGACTGAAGCGGATCCCGGATCGCCGCAGGAACCGGGGCATTTATCAAACTCACAGCGGAGTCTGTGAAAATAAAAAAAGCACCTCAACTCCAAACCACAGAGGTATTCCTGTCACGACCGAGTGATCAATCCAGCCGCCATCCAGGCCATTAGGACTTTGAAAAACTGCAGATTCGGTCTAAAAAGCTGATTGCCTGCTGGAATTAGTGACATTTTTCAGTCCTAAAAATGGATTCGCCGTATTAAACCTGCAATATATGCGGTTTGCTCGGGGCTGTTGGTGTGTGAGGAGACCTCAGAGTCAGGTCGCAGCGAGATGAGAGGAATCCGTCACTGTAAATGCCAGGCGGTTCAGTGGAGCAGCAATGAGTTAATGTGAAGGTGGAGAACAGCCATCAGTATCAGTGTGTTACACCCACAGGAGGGTGAAGTAACACAAATTATACTCAACTAACAGTAGAACTACTCCATCATAGTTTTACTCAAATAAAAGTAAAAAGTAGCCGCCAAGAAATAAGTAAGAGTAAAAAAAGTACTAAAGTGTTGAGTAATTGATCAAATTAACAATCATCTAATATTTTAAAATTACATCCTTAGAAGGACCAAATTATTACATTAAGTGGAAATTTAGGTATTTTAGGCACCAAAATGACAATAATTCATATAAGTAGCAAAAGAAAATGTTTCCAAATCAGTTTCTTTCAGTAAAAAAACTGTGTCTGGTGGATTTTTGGTTAAAAAACATGTTTATTTTTCATTCAGTGGGTAGAAAATCCAGAAATTTTACTCAAGAGTAGAAATACTTCAAAATAAAATTACTCAAGTGCAAGTAAAAAAGTACAGCGCTGTAAAATACTCCTAAAAGTAATTTTTTTCAAAAAAAGCTACTCAAGTAAATCTGAGTAAATGTACCGGATTCTGAGTAACAGTAGCACAACTTTAACTTATTTATACTTAATAAAAAAATACTTTATCATTAATAATAATACATTATACTTAACTTTAACACCATAGTGTCAAATGGCTGAATAAAAATATTAGCTATATTGTGTTTAAAACATTTTGAAAACCACCAAACATTTTCCTTCCACTTCACAACAAGACACCAGTTTGTGTTGGCCAACCACAGAAAATACCATCAAGATACTTTGTTTGTAACTTTGATTTTTACAGTGGCTTAAGGCACAGGCTAATTATTCTAGTCACACAATTAGCCAGATTAGCTTAGCATAGCGTAACTGCATACAACTCATTTTTAGCACCGTTATGCTAACTCTATTCAACTTATCAACTTAAAGTCAAAATTATTGGACCATTATAGAGCACAAATTGTAAAAAATAAATAAATAAAATTAATTACCCAGTTTTCCAGTTTAAGAAGCTTTTGCTTATTTTTTTCAAACATCAATGCCAATGGGACTCGAGATGGAAACCAGCCGCTTGGCTAATTACTCCATATATGAACCCAATGCTATATCTGAGCTTTTAGCCGACAGACAGAAGATCCAACAACCCCAAATTGGTTCCTTATTCTGAATTAAAACCTTCCAATCAGATTAAAGAGAATAAAGGAAGAAACAATGAAAAGGAGAGAAGAGGATTGGAGCTTTGGACTTTTCCTGATTCTGGGCAGAAAATCTTATTTCATGGTGGAGTGGGGATTTTGTTCCTAAAGAAAAAGAAACTCCATCGTATCGACTCCACCATCTGATTTGCTGATGGGGTTTTTTTTACAAAGTGGCAGACAATGCGTTTTTTTCAAAGCATTTGCTTTTAATTTGCAGCCTCTCAGGGCTTGTCATTTGGGCCTTCACGGGTTGATTGTATTACAGAAAGATACAGAGTAATTGACCAGATTAAAACCTCCCTCTTCTCTCATTTGATTCTCTACCAGAAACCACCGGGATGTCCATTAGGCCCTGATATGTTGATTAGAGAGACATATCTGATGTTCTGATATCTGATGATAGGCGAATCGGATTTTCTGTGGTTAAATGCTAGCATGATGTCACACAGGAATCACTTTGAAAAGCCGGAGAGGCAGGAATTCGATTTGTAGCAGCAGAAACATGACGGTCACGGCTGTCAGGTGACGCAGCGGTTCTTTTTGATGTTTGGCTCAAGAACATGTTGCAGACATGTTGGAAATGTCATCCTGTTTTAACAAAATAACAAAAGGTTTTGATTGCTGCAGCCTGAGTCAGAGTAGAACGGGTTTATGAGCTGTTGCAGGTCTGATGGCGTTCTGCTCACAGTTTACTCTGGATTTGGCTGCCAACTTGATGCATACGGAAATAATTGGTTGTTTTTTCCTCAAATCATAGTTTGATCGCCTTTTGTTGTATTCTAACTTTATTTGTATAGAAAGTTTTGTAGTTAAAGGTTAGGATAGATATGTGGCCTACACAAAACATGTTCGTTACATTTTTTGCACAAAATCATTCTTATATAATGAGATTTTAGCTTTTGTTGGGACATCTTGTCACTTTAAATCCAAATAAACTGCTGCTGGGCCAACTCAACAGTTACACTCGCATGTGAAAAAGTCTGCAAACAGATGCAGAATTACTCGACCGTACAACTTTGAAAAGAAAAAAAAAACTCAGTAGAACTGAATTGCTGCTGCTACAAATAAATAACTGAGAAAATTTCTGTCTAAATTCCAGATTTCAACTGAGAAACCAGCAGAAAACCCTACACTGAGTGCGTCTGTGCCCTTGACCTTGTCATGCGACTTTTGACCCTGACTGTAATCCTCTCAGCCCTCCTCTGAGCTCGTTGTTTCATGCCTGGTCATGCACAGTAGCAGCAGCCAACAGTGAGTTCTGCCAATATTCATCCCTATTGTTTCTCGTCAGAGGGGCACTGCAGCTGATATCACTCAGGAACTGAACTGGTGACACTGAGGATTATTATAAAAATGCTTCGTGTCACGTATTTGGTTTCTGCTGCTCAGCGTTTGTTTCAGAAAGATGCAACCTGAACCATCAGCAGACAGCTGAGAGCTGCAAATCACAAGATGCTGAGTAAATTTCTGGTGAAAACTCATCAGTTTAAGAACTAACTTCAGCAAAACATTCAGGTTAGTACCGTTATAACTTTTATTTACAGTTTTTTTTTTAGTGAATCAGGCATTAGTCATATAGTGGAAATGTTCTTCAGGTGATAGAAGGCTGACTTTGTTGCTGTCTTTATGTGACTCTGAATGTTAAAAGTCTACAACACTTTAGAAGGTTGGACTGTTCATCCTTCACCTCTACAAAATAAAATAAAAAATTACTTTCTAAATTTGTTCTACCTAACATGTTTTATCATGACTGCTAACAAAATGAAACTAAAATGTCTATTTTCAGATTTTTGAAGAGAAATTCACCTTAACAAAAGAAAAACAAGAAAATTTGTAGAATGAGTTTTCTCTATAAGTATGGAAAATGAATAAAGATAATTAGCTTAGTTTGAAGCTACTTTTAGAAGCTTGTTGATATTAAAAGCTAATTTTTCAGAAAAAAAGTAGACATTAGTCCTATAACACTAGAAATATTCTTCAATGTGATGGAAGGCTGACTTTGTAACTGTCTTTATGTGACTCTGAAGGTTCAGGTTCTATAACACTAGAGGTTTGGAGAGATGTTTGACTGTTTGTTTTTCGCTTCTAGAAATTAAAACTCACCTAGAGCCCAAAACGTAATTCTCTATGTGCTCCATAAAATGTTTTATATGAAAGCCAACAAAATTAAACAAAATGTATTTATATTTTCTGATTTTAGAATAAAATTAATCCTGCTACAAAAGGAAAATTTTGTGGCAGTAAGTATCTTCTGAGCTACTTCAAGCTAAGAAGTAGCTTAGCTTGAAGCTAGTTACTTTTAAAAGCTTGTTGTACACATTAAAAACAGATTTTGCATAAGAACTTGCAAGAAAAAAAAACATGTAAAATGACAATTTCTTATTAAATTTACTTAGTGGAAACTCACCAATCTTGGAAAAACATGTTTTTCAATAAAAGTTTTTTCACCTGTAGTGAAATTAGTGTATTTTGTAAAACAGCAATGGAAACACTCTTATTTTGTATCACACAAGTCACATGATTAACAACCGGATGTGACTACTTGGAAGCACAAAGAAGATAACAGGAAGGACGACGGCGCAGTATTTATTGATTTATCATGTGAACAAATTTATTCATGTGTGAGTTTTAATTGTAATCTTAATTAATGGAAACACAGCAAACGGTGAAATTATTATTTTTTTCAGCAATAGCAAAATATTGCCGAAGTTTATCTCACTTTTGTAATGAAAACGCAACTAATGACCATGAAGTTGCACAAATTGGAATCATGAAAATCAATTTGCTCATTTGAAACATGCAGAAAAAACCTTTTTTTAAGCCGGTAAAGGTGGTTTTTCAAATGTATCAAAATTAGTTTGTCGCAAAACTGCAATGGAAATACTATATTTGCATCACAGGAGTCACATGATCAACAGCCGGATGTTACTACTGACAGAAACAACAAAGAAGACGACGACAGGAAGTGGTGGGAGGTGGAGTGTTTTTAATGGCTTACTGCAAGATTAAACTTATTCACGTGTGATTTCAATTACGTTTCTTATTTACCGACAAAGTAAAAACGACGACAGGAAGTAGTTGAAGACAATTGCGAAATTGTGTCGTTTTTTTCTTACGACAAAGATTTACGGATATTTGTCTCTGTAACTCGTATATTGATATTTTTGGGTTTCATGTTTACAAAGTGTTGTATCTGTTATTTGGTTTGCTGTTTTAATTAGATTTATTGATTTTAAAATGAAACAATCCTCCCACAATATCAGTTAGCTCATCCTTTCCTGCTATCAGAGTTATAAAAATATTTATTAAAGTGGGATATTTATGGAGACAGGCTTTATTTTGCTGAATTTCTCAAAGGAAAACTGTTGTGCTTAGCTGGTTCTGGTGTTTAATTAGTCAGAAAAACTATGAAGTTTCCATTCAGATCATCAGTTACTTGCTCTGACGGCCAGTTTGAGACGGAGGGTGAAGTTATCGATAGCATCTGATGCAGCAGTGAAGGACGGCCTGTGTGCATGTGGAAGCATTAGTTTTAGGGATTAACCTCTGCAGTCGGTGTCGCGGTGGCAGCAGCAGAATGGTTTTTAATGTGGGGGACGCCGGCTTTCCTGTACAATCACTGAAGCAAACAGGGAGCTGAATTTACAGCAAACTGTTGCTTTAACCATCTGGAGTCTCTTCCTCTGGACTTTTAATGTTCAGTATTATATTTTGTATCAGTTTACATTTTTGTTTTATTCAATGTTGTTTTTTCTCCATTTTTTTCCACGTGCTTTGGCCTGATTTTTATATATTTTCGTGGCCTTTGATGTTTTCCTCCTTCGCCGATGGAAACAACCTGCATCTTCCTGCACTCTGAATCCAATGAGCTTCTTGAAAGATTAAAAAATGTTTCTCTATTGTTTCGGCTCTCTTGTTGTTTCCTGTCATGATCTGCAGCCTTTCTGAAAAAAGGCAGGATTTGTTTTCTAAAGCCAGGATGTTAGAAATAAAGTCCACCAGTGAGAGAAATATGACACCACAATTGGGCCATTCTAACTGGAAAAGAAATTCTGCAAAAACTTGGAAATTCCTGGGCTCCTGAAGTCAAACATTTGCAAGAAAACACGGAGAAATCTTGAGATTAATCTCAGAAATTTTCTAGAAAAAACATGGAAACTTCTCAGTTTGAAAAGTCAAAAATTTGCAAGAAAAAACTCAGAAACTTTAGATGAACTTCTAAAAAATAAAAATGTGGGCAATTTCTGAGTTTCAAGCCTCAAAAAATTTTGGCTCTTCATGCTCAGAAAATTTCAAGTTTTTTCTTGAAAATTTGTAAAATTTATCTAAAAATTTCTGAGATTTTTGGCAGAAATTTCCGACCTTTAGAGCTCAGAAATTCATGTTTTTTCTGAAAAACCTTTGAGATCAAGAATTTCTGCGTTTTTGACTTCATCTATTTTTCTTTTTTTTGGGGGGGGGGGAGAATATGTGAAATTATTCTCAAAATTTATTTGTTTTTTCTTGCAATGTTTTGACTTCTGAATCTCAGAAATTCCCTTTTTTGGGGGAGGGAAAATATGTAAAATTAAACTCAAAATTTCTGAGTTTTTTTGTCAGAAATTTCCAACTTCTGGAGCTCTGAAATTCAGTTTTTCTCTGGAAAAAGTTTCAGATTAGTTTAAACATTTCTTACTTTTTTGTCACATTTATGACTTTCGCAGCTCAGAAATCCCCAATTCATTATTATTATTATTTTTTTAGAAAGTATGTAAAATAAATCTCTCAATTTTTGTCCCCAGTGCTCCATCATAGAGAAATGTCCGCTGTTTTTCTTGCTCCTGACTGTAAAACGTTGTGTAAACACGGCGCCCGCTTTCTGAGAGCTAAAGTTTTCTTTTTTCAGTTTTCTTCCTGCTGCTGCAGGTCTGAGCTGAAAACCGAGAGTATCCTTCTTGCTCTCAGTCACATCCATGTTTGGTTTCCCACATTAGCGCTGCTGTAGCTGCTGTTATGATAACACGGCCGACCCGACCCGACCGGCCGGCCGGCCTCTTCCTCCCCTCCAGCCTTCCTTGACGGGAACCTTTGCCCCATTGTTCTGTCGCTCTCTGTTTCGCCCGCAGGATTGTTTATCTGCTCGCTCGTTTTTTTGTTTTTCTGAGCTCCAACATTGGCGTTTATTTAACCTGCCTGTCAGAATAAGCACATTCTTCTCTGCTGTAAGGTTAGCGGTCAGTCATATCTACGCTGCATGTTTGATTCCCATGCTCACTGCTGATGAACTCATATGAAAATCCTGACCTGAAATGTAAAAGAAGTTCCTCTATTTCTTGGAAAGATGACTCCAACAATGAGGAGATAAGAGGATGAACTCCCAGCATCTTTTATTCTCTGTCTCCTCTCAACCATCCGATCCGTCGGTGTTTGTGTTTACAGCGCAGATAATCCGCCTCACACTCACTTCCTCTGAATTTAAGAAGGAAAAACAACTGAGTGGCTCCTGTCACTGTTGACTGCATCAAAACAACAGGAACTGAACCAGCTTAAAACGCTACTGATCCAATAAAATAATCAGAAAGGTTAGAATATGGCAGCTTGACTTGACAACATGAGCAAAAACACAGAAAAACTGGACTTACACTGCAAAAACACAGCATTTTAGAAATGTATTTTGGTCTAGCTTTCTGTGCAAATATATTAGTACAGGTGAAATAAGACAAAAGTAACTTAAAATAACTTTTTAGCAGGATATGAGTGTGTTTTATGTCAAGAAGTTCTTAATTTTGATGAAAAAGTTCTTGTTCTATTGTCATATTATTTCACTTGGGAAAAATGTCTTGTAGATTAAATAATCTGACACTAAAACTAGTCCTTTTTTAACAATATTAAAGAATAATTTACATGAAACAATCTCATGTCTTGCTAAAATGTTGCTTGTTTTTTTATCTAAACTTTAAGGACTCCTTATAGCAAAATGTCTGGTTGAAAAATTTAAAGTTTGCTAGAAAGAAATCTGAAATTTTTAGTTTTTACTTGCAAATTTTCCTACAAAGATTTTCAGATTAGTCCCAAAATGTCTGAGGTTTTCTTGCCAAGTTTCGACTAGCGGAGCTCAGAATTTCTGCTGAAAACTTTTGACTTTTGGAGCTTAGAAAATTTTCTAATTTTTTTCTAGGAAATTACTAATATTAATCTCAAAAATTAAATTTTCTCTTAAAAATGTTTGACTTTTGGAGTTTAGATATTCCAACGTTTTCTTCTATAAAATATGCAAAATTGTTTGGCTTTTTTTTTTTGGCAAAAGTTTACTGCATTTTTATCTACAATGACTCTATTATACTCTTGTAGCAAAATATTTTAAAAACATATATGTAAGATGTACCGTTTGGGGTAAAAATTGTGCCGTCAACTTAAAGCAGCCTTAAGGAATAAAAAGCAAAACTCTCAGAAATCAGAAGACAAAATAATCAAATTCACTTTAAATTAACTAAGAACATCTGACTGTTTGGAGAAATTATGGTTTATTAGTTTTGCACAGAAGATGTCTTAAAACACAGAATATCCAGAACATAAACAAAGCAGGTCTAAATTTAATTCCTGAAGACATTTTGTTGTTTATGAGAGAAAATCAGGTGACAGAATGTAAAAGTGTGAATTTCAGTGCAGAAACTTCCAGCTGTGTTTATTATCTGAGGAAAGCTCCCTCTCTCCTCTGTTTGCTCCCAGATCAAAATCACTAAGAAACTGTGAAGAGGTGGAATAAAAAGCAGGCCGCCAGGTGCTAAAAGGCCTGAGCGCTTAAACACACAGAGGAAGAAATAATCCAAACACAGCAGCTGTCAGATCTTCATTTCACAAACAAAACCAGCATTTAATCCGACCTTTTAGCCGCAGAGCTTAGAGTCTGGTTCACTTCACCATACTCCTAAACTTCTATATGAAGAGAAATAATACGGTTTTGCAGACTGTGTGCTTTTTTTAACCCTTAAACTAAACCCAGAACCAGATATGACACAATTTGAACACTTTTATAGAAAAATCGACCTAAATTTAATGTCTAATGATGGAAAATTCAAATCAAGTTGAAAATCTTACCAAGTATTTTTGGTCTAGTTTCTAGTCCAAATATCTTAGTGCACTTTAAGTAAGAAAAAAATAACTTAAAAGTAACTTATAGCAAGATATAGGAGCTTGTTTTAAGTCCATCATTCCTTAATATTGATGGAAAAGTTTCAGTTCGTTAGCAGATTTACTTTTTAACAAAACATTTCATCTGCCAGCGAAACTACAACTTTTTCATCAATATTAAGGAATAATCGACTTAAAAAACGGTTCTGAATTTTGCTTAAAAGTTGCTTAAATCTTATTTCAAGTGTACTATGATATTTGCACTAGAAACTAGACAAAAATACTTGGTAATATTTTGTATTTTTGCCGTGTGGAACGAAGGAAGTCTTCCCTACAATGCAGAAATGCAAAAATATTTCAAGTATTTTTGCTTAGTTTCTACTGGAAACATCTTAGTTCAATTAAAATAAGATGGAATTACGCTAAAAGTAGCTTTTCAGCAAGATGCAAGAGCTTGTTTTTGGTAAATAATTTCTTTATATTGATTTTAAAGAAAAGCTCGAGACGTTTTCCAGTGTTATAAGTGAAATAATCTGCCAGTATAGGCAGATTAACTTAAAAATACAAACAATAATTGGTAATATTTTGTGTTTTTGCAGTTAAAACTACTCTTCTTTGTGCTTACTCACTTTTCCACAAATTTCTCTCTTCATGTGGCGTCAAGCAGCTGAAGAAAACCCATCTGCTGTCTGGTTGAGGACCTGAAAGACCCTGAAGTCGTTTCTGCTGATGGTCTGATAGAGACCCGAAGCGTTCATTAGCAGCAGAAAGCCCCCCTCCATTAGCCGCCATTGATTTAGCTTCATCCTGCAATGATTGCTATCAGCCAGGTGGCGTGTTAGCCCGAATCCTGGCGGCCTGGAGGTTCTGTTTGGTGTAACGTTAGACTAAGACGGTCCAGGTCCAGAATCAAAGGAGAGCTTAGATGTGATAACGCCGATCCGGAGTGTTGCTGCTGTTCTAACAGCTGACCTCAGATTTCTGATAACGTGACCCAAATGAGCGTTTGGCCCGTCCGCTTCCCGGCTACATGGAGTTTTAAAGAAGTTCCTGCAGGAAGGGAGAAAGTCTTAAGAACGTTGTAATCACTTAAAGTAGAGAAAGAGATGGAAAATATGACCAGGATAATGAGCGAGACGATTTAATGGCTTGTTTCCATCAAATTGGCTTGCAAAGTTTTGAGCAAACTTTAAAAGAAAAACAAGAAGAAAATGTAAGTCAGGCTATGGAGCCCCCTAGGGGAGAACAGGGGAAATGTTTCTATTCCCTTACCTCAAAATGAAAATTTCTTTCCATTGTAACAGATTTTGTACAACAGAGTATTACAGCCATACTAAGACAAATACAATAAATAAAATTATGAGAATAAAGTAATACAATTATTAGAATAAAGTCTGATTTATGAGAAAAAAGCACAAATATTACGGAAATTAAGTCGTGCTAGAATATAATCGTATTACAAGTAAGTCGTAGCATTATGACAAAGTGGTATTGTTACAAGAATAAAGTCATAGTGCGAGAATAATGTCGTAGTATTATGATAATAAAGTCGGATTGTGAGAATAAAATTGCAGCGTTAAGAGAAAGTCATACTGTTACTAGAATAAAGTCATATGAGAATAATTGTGTAGAAGAAACTTTGAAATTTTCTGAGTTTGTCAAAAAGTAAAACAAAATTTGACTTTTGAAACTCAGAATTTTCCACATTTTTTCTGGAATATTTCTCAAACTAAAAATTTCAGATTTTTTTGGCTGAAATTTAAACCTTTTTTCTATCTACATCGGCCCTAACAGACGGTCGTATGCCTGCCTTTACGTATAGAGCCTGAGAAAATCTGTTTTACGCAGGTGAAGGGGCAGAAAAGGAGAGACAGCAAATTAATAAAATAACTCCTTCCTCCCTCCTCTTCCTCACATGACTGCATGTTCAATTAAAAGGCAGGAGGAGGAGGAGGAGAAGGAAGAGTATTGATTGACACTGGGAAAGTTAATCCCCGACCAACGGCTCCTGGTAGGAAGAAGGATCCTGACAAAAGGCCGGGATCAGCGACAGGGAAGGAGTAGAGACATGGGAGGAATGAAACATGGAGGATAGAGACGCTGACTGGATCCATGCTGGCAGCAATAATCGGATTTATTTCACTTCTCAATCCTGGTTCTTCACTGAAATGTTCATAATTATTCTCCAATTAAAAAGGTTGTTCTTCTTAGTTCTGTTCTCATTTCATCTTCCTCATATAATTTAAGAACATTTGTATGTTTTAAAAGATTTAAAATAGTTCCTCTTTATCAATAATAATAATTCAAAATGTATTTATTACTGAGTGTTTAAAAGAAAACATTCAGAGATTAAAAAGACTCTTGTTTCCATATGATACTCTAAATAGCTTATAGGATTGACATAAAATCCATAAAAAGCTGATGTTGCAAAAACACACAATTACTAATAAACACACCTTAAAATAATACAAAACTAACTCAAAACTAGCTTTTCAGCTAGAATTGGGAGCTTTGTTTTAAGTCAGTAACTCGTGAATGTCAATAAAAAGTAGCCTTTAAAATGTTTGTGTTTACTGGCAGTGTGATGGTGACTTACTATTAAAGCTAACTTAGCCATTAGCCTTGAACTGTTAGCCTTCAGTCGTTAACCTTGAATTGAACCATTAGCTTTGAGCTGTTAGCCATGAATGTCAAAGTGGCTAATTAATATACTGAGTTCTTTTATATCAAGGCTTAAAACCCAACTTTTCGGAGTTGCTTTTGATTAATAATAACTGGAACATTGATCAATTTGATGTGTATTGATGATTTTGATGATGGGATTTGATCAACTGTAATGTTTATTGCTTGTTGCTGAAATGCGCCTCACAAATAAACCTGACCCAACTATGACAGCTTTCAGAATAAGTTTTTAATGTCTTTTTTTATTCACTCTAATTACAGTTTATTTCTCTAAGCTTCTTCCTGTTAACCGTAGAGCATTTCCTGAAGTTCCTCCACCTCTCTTCAGCTCAGCCTATCCCCACAGGGATCTCCTGTTCGCGCCGCGGACGCCATTTCGTCGAGTCTGCCCCCTGCTGAGCTGCAGGTCGATTTTAAGCCAACATGCACCATTAACGAAGCCATACTGGCCTTTGTGGTGGATGGGGGTGGAGGACGCACCCCGCTGGCGCTGGAGGCTCGGACGGAGCATCAAGCCTCACAGAAGGGTTTTACTGCTCTGGCAGCCCTAATGAGGAGGAGCAGGTTAATATTTTAACACTTGTGGCTATTCTTCAGCCATATGTCAGCTCTGTGTGTGACTCACTTTTCACATATATCATCTTAACTAATGTTTGTGCTCATCTAGAAGGAAGAAACAAGTGGTCCTGGGAGTGGAGTCTCTTAATTGTCCTGGAAAAACGACTTTATACAGGTTAGGATGGCGATACAAAACATCTTTATGACACGTTTTGCACAAAATGAGTCAAAAATAATGAGATTTTATTCTGCTCCTTTCAGGATGAGCTGCTTTAGGGTTTTGTCTCTAAATCCAAATAACCTGCTGCAGGCCAAGGCCCCCAAATCAGCATTTACATTCTCACATCAAAATAGCTTCAAACAGATCTGCAATTATACAACCTTACATCTTTGAAAAGCAGAAGTGGAGCCTCCTGTACAGCCAACAAGAATCCAGCAAGTGGTTTCTGGATGGTAAGTAGACAGCAAAAGCAGTAATGTTCCTCAGTTGTTTGGCTGTTATTCAGACATGAAGTAGTGTTAGTTGCTGGTTTGAAATCTTTCTTCTTTTTTTTAATTTTTTTTATGAATTGTGTTTTTAGCTGCCATGAGGCTGTGAACAATAAAGATCATCATCATTATTATTATAAACAAAACACTTGTCTTTTCCAGCAGCCATTGTGCAGCACATACATATGTAAAACCAGCTGACGAAACATGTTGGAGCTCAGCTTTGGTTGCTAGGTAACGGGGAACTCTGCTGGGGTTGCTAGGTAACGCCCGGTGCCCTTCGAATGTGACTTAACATTCCGGAGGTTTTTTGAAACAGTTTGTTTTCCAGACATCAAAAATCATTAATTTATTGCCAAAAACATCTGGTTGTTTTTGATTTTTTTTTAAGAGCTTTAATGCTTCCTGGATTTATCTTTGGTCTGAAGAAATTCTCTCTTCCCTTTTAGTCGCCCAAACTGCTGTAACATATCAACATTTGGAATGGAAGCACAGCTTGTTGGAAATGCTAGGTTTTATTATTTAGGACAAACCCAGTGAATGAAACAGTGAATAAGGAAGAAACCCCCGGCCTGTTCCACCTCTGAACATCTGGAAAGACCCTGGCAGGAAGCTATCCGACACACTGGCCCCTAACAGCAGCAGGTGAAAAGAAAGGTTGAGTCACTGGTCTGGATCGCTGGGTGTCACAAGATGCCTTCAGGACGTAATGGAGGGGGAGCAGACCATCAACCTGTTGGAGCAACGTTTGCAGCTCCTACTCAGATCCTAACGTTTAAATTTCCTCACAGGATCTGTCAAAAATAACACGTCACACACAAAACATCTGTCCTACACAGAAAAGGAAAAATGTCAGAACAATAAACATTACAATCATAGCCAAAAAACCCATCTCTACTAGTGTCATCCACTCGATGAGAGTTGATTGATTATCTCAATTAGACTGAACCTGACAGTTATAATACTTTTCATTATTTTGCTACACTGTAAAATACAAAAGTTTACCAAGTTTTTGTACAGTTTCTACTGCAAATGTCTTAATACAGTTGGAAAAAAAGACAAAAGAAGCAGACAAGCAACTTTTCAGCAAGACATATTAACTTAAGTCAGTAATTCCTTAATATGAATAAAAAATACTGCTAGTTCCACTTGTAGATTATTTCATGGCATTTTTCCACATTTTAAGTGAAATAATCTGCCAGTGGAACAAGCTAACTAGCCGGGGATGCTAACTAGCTGGGGATGCTATTTCTAGCAACTAGCTGCTAACAAGTTCCAACCAGCTAGTTCCACTGACAGATTATTTCACTAACAATGAGACATTTTCTTAATGACTGTACAGTATTTTATGCTGAAATTTTGCCCTTACTGGACACTTAGTTGGTCTTTTTTCTGTTTTTACATGTTTTATACTCTCATCTAAAAGGATTCGTCTCCATTTTAAAATCTTTCCTAAATCTGTCTCTGTGTTCCTGTCTGGCATGAACCGTTCCGACCCTTCAGGGCATCAAAGTCCTGTTAACTCCGTGCAAACTAAAGAATTCCCATGAGCCTCTGCTTTGGCGCCAACTCTCTGAAAACCTGAAAAATTACAGAAAACATTGAGTCCTCTAAATCAGAACTGAAAACTTTTTACTCGATGCTACAATATGAACCATCTGTAATCATATTTTTGCAGCGACTCCCCTTCACTCTCATGTTATCGATGACAATCCAATTTTTTTCTCCCAGATTGAAGAGGCGACGGCTCCTTTTGTCCTCACTTGTCATAACATTTATTGTAGCCAGCAGAGGTGAAGGGGCAGCAGCTCTCAGTTCGGGTTTCTTTCTCCTTAAAAGCATTTTTGTTTCTCATTCAGGTGTGTGTGTGTGATTTCCTCCTGTGTCTGCTTCAAACGAGCAGTTTACCTCCGGCAGGTTTTTAACTTCTGACACTTCTGATGTCCTTGAAGTTGCAGGAAAAATGTGCTTTGGACTGCTTCGAGGCAGCGGAGCTGCATGTGTGTGTGTGTGCGTGTGTGTGTGTATAGATAAAGTGAGAAATAACTCAGGTCTGCAGCTGAAATCGGATCCGTTCTTATTTCTTCTTCATGATCGTTTCACACATCCTACAGGTGGAACAAAGAAACAAACAGATATGCAAACTAAACTTCAAACAGATTCTACCTTCTAAACTCTGTAAAAACACACAGCAATTATTATTAAGATAAAACAACATCGTATTACAGCCTTTCAAGATGGAAAGGAAAATAAAGGTGCAGCAACTTTCCACCAAAAAACTCTGAAATTTTCTTGCACAAAAAAGAAAATTTCTGAGTTTAAAAGTCAAAAAGTTTCTAGAAAAGAATCAACAATTTTAAGATTAGTCTAAAAAAACAGCTAGCTAACTAGCTAGTTGAAATTATGAGAAGATTTCTGAGTTTGAAAAGCTAAAAATTTGTTTAAAAAGCATCAAATAGTTTTAGACAAAACTCAGAAGCATTCTACAAAAACCCCTTAAAATTTTGGTTTTGAAAAGTTGACATTTTTCTAGAAGAAAACTGGAAAATTTGAAGACAGAAAATTGCTAGAAAAAATGCAAAATTTTGAGATTGTCAGAAATTTTCCAATCAACTTGGATATTTCTGAAAAGTCAAACATTTATGACTTTTCAAACTCAGAAAATTTCTGGAAGTCAAAAATTTTCCACTTGTGGAACTCAAATATTTGCTTTTTTTTTCTAGAAAATTGATGAGATTAATCTCAAACTTACTTTTTTTTTTTTTTAAGCAAATTTTTGACATTTGGAGCTCAGATATTTCCTAACATTTTGGTGAAATTTTACTCTTCCGTTTTTCTTTCTACAGTGGTCCACACATTTATCTTTCCCCATTTGGTCTGAAGCACCAGCCCATTGTGGGGAGCTGCTGTATGGCAGGAAGGCCTGGTAATGTTCCCAGGGGAAACGGGAGCACAGCCCTTCAATGGACATTGTTATTAGGCTGCTTTCCTTAGTGACCCGCCCCGCCGTTCCTGCTGCTGATTAATGCAGAGATGTAGCGTTTGCAGCTCGGAACATCAGCCGATAGTCAATCAAATAGTGTGGTAGAGTAAAGATCTGCACCGTTTTTATTATTTAAAAGGTGTAATGCAGGTTTTACACTTAGATTCATAAAGCATTTTTCTCATCAAAATATCCCCATATTCAAAAAAGATTAATTAAAACCCAAACACCCAGTTGAGATCATCGATTCAGATGATTGAAAAGGGAGTGATATTATCTGGTAGTGAACTAAATTCTTCCGAATACTTTGGTCATTTTTGGTCTAAGCAAGCAAAAATCAAATGTGGTGTTCCTCAAGGCTCCATTCTTGGGTGTCTCAAAAACATAATTGAGGTTGTTGAATAGTCAGCTGGAAATATGAGTGATATTCCCTGGTATTGGGCTGAATTGGTCCAAATATTTTTAGTAAACTGATCTGAGTGAACAAAAATCAAATGTGGGGTTCCTCAAGGCTCCATTTTCGAGTCACTCAAACACACAGTTGAGACTCTTGATTCATCAGCTGGAAAAGTGAGTGATGTTTTCTGGCTTTGGGCTAATTTGGTCCAAAAACTTTGGTCACTTGGTAATTTCTGGTCAAAGCGAATAAAAATCAAGTGTGGGGTTCGTCAGGGTGCCATTTTGGGGTCACTCAAACACAAAGTTGAGATTATGGATGTATCAGCTGGAAAAGTGAGTGATATTCTCTGGTTTTGGGCTAAAATGGTCCAAATACTTTGGACCTTTGATAAATTCTGATCTGAGCAAACATAAATTATACTTGGGGTTCCTCAAAGCTCCGTTCTCGGGTCACTTTAATAAAAATTTTTATGAAGGGAATATTGCATATTATATCACACGTTTGGCAGAGAAACAACTTTATATCTGTGTGTCCATATTATCAGTAAGTTGGTCTTTCAGATGAAGTAATTATGCGGGAGAAAGTCTCTTTTTTTGTTTTACCCGGCACTTCTTCTGTTCTCCACTGATCAGTGTTTCTTGCTTTTTGCAGTTCAATCTGAAACCTCTCTGGATTTAACTTTGTTGCTGTAAGTTTTTTTCTCCCCCTCCATTAATGTCATGAATACAGTGAGAGACACAGTTTGGATAAAACCATTCACCGGGAGGCGTCAGCCATTGTTCTTGAAAACATTTCCACACAGATACCTTTTCATTCCCTCACCTTCACATCTGAAGCTCATGTTTAGAAAAGCTGAAAGCGTCTCCGAGCTGCGCTGTGAGAAAATGTTTGAGACGTTCGTTCCCCGCTCAGTGATTTATAGGCATGGAAAACACAATGAATGCAGAGACGATAAATCGGGATTTTATCAGCTTTGACATTTGAAATGTTGTCTGAAGTAAAGAAACTGCTAAACGGAAATAATTTCATCGAAGCAGAAAACAAAAATTCAAAGAGGAGACTGAGATCTGCTGGTTTTTCTGGATTTAAACTAGTTTTATTTTAAATAAGTAAAATAATGAGAATAAAATTCAGGTTGTTTTAATTCAGATTGAGGGGATTCTACTGGATGTCTAATTAAATTAAATAAATATGTGTAAATTGTTTTACAGTGTTTTAATTGGTTAGTTGAAACTTTCAAACTTGCATCCCATTACAAAACAGCATTAATTAAATTAAATTAAAGCTTTTGAATGCTGTAAGTAGTTTATAAAGCATTTAATCCAACTAGTTAAACGTTAATTTGATTGAATATTTTAATAGTAAAGTGGTTTGAGAATTATTACCCTTTCTTATAGAAAACAGGCAAAAATAATAAAAACATTTATTGTTTAATCAAAGTAATTTAATTCAAATAAATTTAAAATGTTTTTTTATCCCAGTTGACATTTTGATATAAAATGTTTATGCTGCATTTATTTTATTTTTTATTTATATTCATATTTTTTAAGGTCTGCTCTGTTTTTCTTTAAATAAAACCCAGAAGAACATGTGAGATTTCTGTAGATATTTCTTCAAAACCACATGAACAGCACGTAGGGTTCATGTATTTTTTATTTGTTTATTTTTATTATTAATTCACCATTGATCCAACTTTGAAGAAGTGAACTTCAGTCCATTGCACTGAAAAATACCAAATATTATCAAGTTTTTTTTTGTCTAAATTCTTGTGGAAACAATTAAAATAAAGCAAAACTAACTTTTTAGTAACTTTTCAGCAAGAGTTGTGAGCTTATTTTAAGTCAATAATTTCTTAATATTGATGAAAAATTACTAATTACATTGGCAGATTATTTCACTTATAACATGGGAGAAATATCTTGTTATAAGTAAAGTAATCTGCCAGTGAAACTAGTACTTTTAATAAGTATTAAGGAATTATTGACTCAAAACAAGCTTCTATATCTTGCTGAAAAGTTACTTGTAAGTTAGTTTTGTCTTGTTTCAGGTGTACTAAGATGTTTCCACTAAAAACTGGACCAAAAATACTTGGTAAAATTTTGCAGTGCAAATCCAGTGTTTTTGTTTGGAAACCTTAGAGAACAACCTGTTCATTAATGACGCTGAAGTTCTAGTTTATGCAGGAAAACGTTTCCGTTCGGACCGCATTGACGGGCGGACTCGGCGCTAATGAGCCTGTTTCTCATCCTGCGTTTGTTGGATTAACTCAGAATGGATCTGATGGAGGGAGGGAAGCAGCTGAAAAGGGAAGCGAACAGAGAGGATGTGGGGAGAGAAATCGCTCCGACCCTCGGGGGGTCGCCTTCTCTTTCACCCTCTCCGTCTCTGGGAATCAACTCTCACTCTTCACCTCAACGCACCACTATCTCCCAGCTCCCTTTGGGATTCAAATGATGCCTCATTAGCACTTATTGGATTGTAACTTCCATGGGATGCAAAGTGTTTCTTTTTGTCTTTGTCTGAATGAAAAGAGGCTCTGGTTGTGTCTCAGAGAAATGTCACAGTTTTCCTGGTTTCCGCTTCTCTTAGCACAACAAGGATTTCCAGCTTGTTTCAGCAGTCAGGATTCAACTTGTCCTCTTTTTGGACTTCTCGGCATCCCCAGAGTGCCTTTGTCTCTCACTGATGAGGAAACTACACTAACAGAAGACACAAAACAAAGTCATTAAAGCAGAGAATCTGAGCTGTTATGAAAGAAGTTCACACACTTCGTTCACAAGCAAATTTTGCTGAACAGTCGAGCTTTGTTAGCAAAAATAATTTGTTCAGGCTAACTGGTTGAACCGTTCCAGTTTTGCTGGTTGCTTTAAACCTTATTGGTTACGGAGTTCCACAGGGCTCAAATCTTGGACCTCTTTGATTTAAAGGGCCAGTACTGTGTCTTTAGCGCCGCATAGTGCCATTTCATAGCATAATCACGTAACTGTATCACATTAAGTTGTTATAAAAATGCTGTATATATCAAATATGATTTAAAAGAAATTTTACCTGATAATTTAACGCCTTGAAATTGGGCTTTTATCTCTATAAAGACTAAACTAAAATATTCAGGACCAGTGATGTATATGTTTTATAGTGAGCACTGAAAAAAACAAAACAATGATTTAAGTTTCTAAAATTGAGTTAATTTGATACAAGAAATCAAATTAAGTGTATCTAAGTATTAAGTTTATTCAATTGACATGTTAACAAATGAAAATAAAGTAAGTTTGACAAACTTCGGCCAATTACATGTAAGAAATAAAAAATTTAGGGTGGAGCTCAGTTATCTGTTTTTTTCAGTGAGGGCACAAAGTATTTGATTAATACTGGTGATTAATTAATTATTTTTTTTTAATTTGCAGAGAGGTTGGGTTGCATGTTTTAAATTATTATCATGAGGATTTTAATGTTTTGTTTTTTTAAGTAACTTGGATAATCTTTTATGTTTGGATAATTTTTTATATTTGGATAATCTTTTATATTTGGATAATCTTTTATATACTGTTTTGGCTTTTGCAGCTTCAGAATCCAGGAAAGTTTCATAGCTGAACTTGAATCACCTTTCCAGGTGTTTTTCTTTAACTGTCCTCCATAAACAGACTCCATGCTTTGTGTCCGGACCAGATTCTGCTTGTTTCTGCAGATACTCAGATGCTCTTTGACTTCCCAGGTTGTTTGAGCTGTAATAGACGGATTAACTCTTTATTCCCGTCGTCCCTCGGGGGACAGGTCTTCAGCTTCGTTCTGTTTGTGTTTTTAGGATGACAGGAGATCATCCTGGATCAACGCCGTTCACGTTTCCTCTTCTTCCTCTCTTAGTATTTTCTTTTCAGTCTTTAACTCTTTGTCCTCTGAAACTGGTTCATTACTCTCTGCCTCATTAACAATCAAAGGTGATTTGTTTTTTCAAGTAAAAGGATTTCTTCATTTGTCCTCCTGAAACAAGGCAGAAAATAAAAAATTTTTTATTGCATTTTGGCAGAAAACAATTAAAATAAACCAAAATGCTGTGAAAAGAGGTTGACCTGACAGTTACTTTTTCACTTTATTTTGTGATTAGTCTTGTTTATTGTTTCATGAGTCTAGCAGTCACCACAAAGATATTTCTCTGTGCTGCAGTTATTTAGTGTGCATTCTCTTGTTTGTGTCTAACAAGACCCGTGTGTGTGTGGTTCTGATCCAGTTTTTCCTCAGGACCTGCCTGGCATTGTGCTGCTTCCTGCTCTTGCAGACATTATGGGGACAAGTAAGAGACGGACGTGTGCGCAGAGACACACAGAAATACACACAATAGGTAGGTGTTTTCTCACAGGATTCACAGCTGTAGCTAGCTAACTAGCTAGGCAGCTAACTAGCTTGCTAATTAGCAAGCTAAGTAGTGGGCTAGTCGGTTAGTTACTGTTGCTATAGTAAAGAGAACCACTTTCAGCTGGAGCTAGAGATTTTATAAAGAATAAAACCAATTTCAGGGATGTTTTTATTTATTTGTCTGTATAGTTCACATTAATCACATTTATAACGTAAATGTGTGGCAGTTAGCTAAAACAAGCTAATCCCTTGGCAGATGTTTATTTGTTTATTTATTAGTTTCCACCGAAGTTGTCACTAATCTACCTGCCATCAAACTGGTATGATATTAAAATGACATTTTATGATATTAAAATATATTGCAAAATTTGTCATTAAATAAACTACACACATAAACCTTGATTTAAGAAAATAGAATTTAATAAAATAAGATTTCAGTGCTCTTTTAAAAGAAAGTGTGCTCTTTAAATCTCTTAAGACAAACTTAGAAACTTAATTTTGTAAGTTTGTCTTAGCACAGTTTGCAATTAATTTTACGTTCAAATCAACCTAAAAATGAACAAAATTACAAGAAACAGTCAGACCAGTTTAAGCCTAAAAACAATACAAATCCTGAGGTTCAACAGGAATAACGTTACTGTAGCTCTGATTGAAATAACATGAGCTAACTGTCTCTCAGCCTTCTGCTAAGAATTTAGTGAAATTCATTTTATTTTAATGGCAGCAGTTCACAAACAAAATGTTTTCTCAGGGCACTTTAAAACATAAATGAACCCAATTTATATACAGAAATGTAGAATCAGTTCAGCTCAAACACAGAGACAGATTTAATGACAGTCATTTGCGTCTTCAACATAAAACAGGTGCTAGAGGTCATCTCGGGTTGCTAGGTAACGGGCTAGGCTTCCTTGGGGTTGCTAGGTAACGGAGCAGCGCATGCTGATTTGTTTTTGAAACAGCTCGTTTTCCAGTCACCAAACAACGTTAACTTATTGCCAAAAAAATCAGGTTTTAGTGTCTGCTAACACTTTACTGTAAGCTGTGAAAGTCTTCTCAAAAAGCTTCTCGTTTATTTTACTTTTCTTTCATTTTTTACCCTTCTGTTGTGTTTCTATCCTCCCTCTCTCATCTTTTTCTTGTTCTCTCATGGGGGTCTGCAAGCTTTAACAGTTAATTTAACTCTTTATTTCCTTGTGGTTTCTCTTTGCTAATCTTTTAGAGAGATTACATGAGATTATCAAGGATAAACCCACAGACAGAAAAAAGAGAAACCTCTAAAACTGAACAGTGCATTTTCTTCTTTTATGTCAAAATAAAAATCTATTCTTTTTCCTGTTTTTAAGTAAAGGAAGTACAAATTTATCTTAGCATTTTAAAGTAAATAAAAAAACTGTTGATGCATCACAAGTTTAGGGAAAATTATCAGAACTAATAAAACATTAGTTACTGTCTATAATTACATAAATATGATTCTCTGTACATGTTTGTATTAAAATATCCAAATAAATGGGCAAAATGGATTTAAAGTTTTATAACCATGTTCTGTGGTAAATGATAAATGATATGGTAATGATGTGAGAACTATAAGAACTATTTATTACTTATTTGTTTAGGTAATTTGTAATTGTGTGACTGTGTGTCACAGCAATTATAGTCCCACAAACACAAATACTGCTCTAGAAAAACATTACCATTTGTAATATGCTTCTTTAGGACACCAGCCACTTAAAGGAATGTGATTTATATAATTATAATTAACTGCATTTAATCATGTTAAATTTATTAGTATTTATTGATACTTTTAAAAGAACAAACAACAGAAAAAACAGTAAGAATAACTTTTTGAACAGTTTAGGGGGTTTGAAACATCATTAATTGGAATTTATTGTGACAATCTTAAATCTGAATTCGTCTCATATTTAGAAATTTATCTCGATAAATGATAAACGATGCGGTAAATGCAGACCCTACAAATATATAAACCTTTATATCAGTTCTTTCCATCCCTCAACGTTGTTTCGTCTTTGTTTCCTACTTCCAAGCTAATCTGCATCTCAGTGGTTGTTATCTTCATCTGTAATTATCCAGCACCGCTCCTCCTCTTCATCGCCTGGTTGCCTTTGTGATCCCTGCAGCTCTGCGTCGTGCCGGATCGGTTTCGGGTCTTTGGATGAAGAGATCCAGGGGGTTGAGTGGGAGGTGAAAGGGGGGAGCGAGGGTCTGTGATCCCCTTCTGTGTGCATTATTCGGCCTTGTTTGCATGGATAAGCTGCTGTTGGGGAGAAAGTATAGAAAGAGAGAGAAAGAACGGGGGAGGAGTGTCACCAAAACGGAGAAATCGGGGCCTGGGATTGTTGGCAGTTTTAAAGATATTATCCGTCAGCACAAACCCAGTGGTTCCTGTTTTTAAAGTTATTTTAATGTCCAAACATGGCAGCCGGCATCAGTATTTCCACCGCTGATTGTGACGGCCGTTTATGATTGTTGATAAGGTCAGAAAAGAACCAGACGCTGTTTGGGCCTGGTTTTGTGGGCAAACGTAAACTTTCACTCCGGCAGAACAAAAACAAGAGCAGAGATGAGATGGAAATTCAATAACTTGAAAATAATAATAATAATCTGATGAAGTTGGTTTGAACATACAAATAAAATAAACTCATTTACAATGAAGGACAGTCAAAAGAATATAAATATTTGTACGTTTGTTCCTTATTCAGTGTAGAAATATTTAAACTGAAGAACTGAACAATACGGCTGGAAAAACATGTCAAGATGTGTTTTTCATATCAGTCGATATCACCAATTGTATTGATTAGGTTTTTTTGTTTTAAGTATCTGAAATGTTACCAAACTGGTGGCGTGACTTTCCTGTTTTATCCACATTTTCTCTTGTTTTTAATTTTTAAGCAGTTATGAGGGACAGCGGTGAAACTGCGCCAGTTGCTAGGCGACTATAAGTTACTCAACAGGTTGTTGCTATTGGTTAATTCTGAGTATCTTAGATTCTCCTACTGTTCATTAAATTTAATATCTTATTAATCAAATTTCTTCTGAACTATTTTTTTCTGAATTATTTTTTGAGTATTTATGTAAATATTGTGGAAGCTGAAGCCCCCAAAAACAAATAAAAATCCAACATGGCCGCCACATAGCAGCAGGAGCTGCTTCTGAAAACCTGCTGATGGTTTGTGTTTTATTAAACAAGTCAAATGTGCTGCTTTTTTGTTAAAGTTAATAAAGTACAGTTATGTTTCTCTTTGTACTAATTTCTAATGCTAATAAAAGTTAGCCTGGTAAAACGGAGTCACATTTGTTGTGGCCTGTAAAGCTGATTCTGATTCTAAATCTGATTCTTGTTGAAATATCTTTTTTTACGTAAATTTGAATGTGGGAATATGTTTGGAAAGCAACAGACATTTGGACATTGTTATTCTTTCTGACAATGAATGTAGAAATCAGCTCCATTAAACTCCTCTGTGGTTTTAAGCATGAGGTTAACCACTATAATTACTTTCAATCATAACATGCCGATTACACAATTGTACATTTGTTTAGGAAAAAAACCCACAGCGTTCAGAAGTTCTTTTTTTAAAGTATAAACTTCGGAAAATCTGCTTCGTAGTACAACAGGAGCAGATTGAGCAGCTATAGGAGCCGGAGGTTCTGAACATGGAGCTCGTGTTCAGCATAACGAAGTGTTTTTACCTCTGTCAGTGCTTTAAAATAACATGAGCAGTTCAAACAGTGCAGAGGAGATGCTGAGGAGCGTCATGGCTGGAGGTTACAACAGAAATCCCAGAGGAAGTCATTTTGATGCCGGCGGTTTGAGCTGAACATGAGTATAAAGGAGAGATCAGTCATCTGTGATGAAGTTTATGTTGTTTGGAAAATGGCTTGATGAAATTTGAATTTCCAACACTGAGCCCTGCAGGCATGTGGCGAGACTAAAGAACGGATCTTAAAACAACCAACAGCCCTCTGTTGTTTATTATAAAGGTTCTATTCTCTTCTTAAAATACTGCGGTTATAAACTAAAGACAGCTTCTGCCATTTTGTTCTGTCTTAACTGCGTGTTTTTGCCTGTAAACCAACTCTTTTGTACCTGAACTATTGTGTACTAGTTTTTTTTATAGTTAAAGGGGATCTGTTATGCAACATTCACATTTTGTACGTTTTCATTCTTTCATTTGGGTCTCAGCTGCTTCTGAAAACAACCCAAGCACTTAAAAAACACCAAGCTGTTTTTAGGGCAAAAGTTCTACAAATAAACAATCTGTTTCAAAAATCCCAAATTCAACAGACACTGCGCTGTTACCTAGCAACCCAAACTGAGCTCCAGCACATTTTAATCAGCTGATTTTACCTCTGTATGGACTGAATAATGGCTGCTAGAAAAGACAAGTGTTTTGTTGTTGACTGAAAACACTTACTGGATTCTTGTTGATTGAGCAGGAGGCTCCACTTCTGCTTTTCAAAGCCATAGACGGGAGGGGGGGGAGGGGGGGGGAGTGATGCCATCTCACTCCGCATATTCTTCAATTGTTTCTGCGGTCTTTATCTGTGTCCATTTTGCACACATTACATATGTGTGCAAAACTTTGTCAGTATTCCACTAACGTCAACCCCCCTCCCCCCATATCACAATTGAGTTGTTTCTGTTAAATATGGAAGACAATTAAAATCAAATCTTTTTAGCTAACGCGAAAACTTTTTATTAAAAACCGTGACTTTATTTTTTTGAATTGGTGTGTTTCCACTAAGCAAATGTATTTTCTGAAATCCAATTTGTGCAATTATACGGCCAACTAAGTGGATTCTCTCAGGATCTCTGCTGAACCTTTGACCTCTACACACAACCACACTCTGTCACCTGAAAACACACACCTTGCAGGTACGAGCATCTTGTGATAAATCCTTCCCTGAAGGCGAACTGTAGAGGAAAGGAGTGGTGGTCAGATGAAAAGTTAACTCTCTCGTACAACCAGTTTCTCGCTTTGTTGTATAAAATCCTCCCCGAAGGTGAAGCCGTAAACCCATCAGTCAGTTCCCACCAAATAACTCAGCAGATTTCAGCTTTATTTCACACCTTAGCTAACTGATCCCAGTGGCTGTTGGCCCTGTAAATGAATAAATTACACTCTGCCTTTCATCCTTAGCAGGAGCATCTGATTCATCTTTCTGGCCCTGAAGTAAAACTTGTGCTCATTCACATGATCCTCATCTCCTTCCAGAGAAAGCTGAGATTAGAGAGAAAGAGAAGGCAAGAGGTTTTTACACTTTGATCTGAAATCTGTTAGAGAGATGAGTTACAACTGGAAAAATGGTTTTCAATGAGCGAGATGAATAAATATCAAGATCCAGGGTAGAAGAGAGAGAAAGAGAAGATTTATAAAGCAAACAGTGAAGGAAAACAACAAAAAATGTGAGGAGAGGATTTTATATTGTTGATCAAGGAAAACATCCTAACACTAAAACGGATTAAAATGTTTCCTCTTATTAGCTGATACTGAAAATGAATGACATTTGTTCGAGGTGGCGCAAGATGATTAATTTTATTTTTGGGTGATTCTGACATCTTCACAGATTGATAGATTTATTGTTTGGTTGCTTTATGTCAAAACAAAATTAAACTAAGATGGTTCTAAGGAAGGTAAAGCTATAAGCTAAGCTAAAATAAGCAAGGATGAAATAAGTCTGAATATAAACTAATGTAGCTTAGCAGAGGCTAACATAAAAGTTAGCTAAGCTTAACTTCATTAGAATAAGAGGCCACAGGCTTTAACAAGGCAAACTAAAGCAAAGTATAATAAAAAATAAGCTAAGCTAAACTCAGCTAGAATGAAAGCTTTAGCATAGCCTCTGTTTAGGCTAGCATAGCCTTAACAAAGGCTAGCATAGCTAGGATGAACTTCATTAAAGTAAGATAGGCAGCAACTGCTAAGCTGTGCTAAGTTGACTAAGATAAGGTACACAAAACTGAGCTAAAATAAGATAAGATAAGCTTGGTGAACAAAAATAACCAGAGCTAAAATTGGGCAAGCTAAATTTAAATAAACACCAGAGAACTATTGAAAGACTAAACATGATTCTGAGTGTCTTAAATACTCATACTATCCATTATATTTAATCAAATTTCTTGTTAACTGATTTTATTAATTTTGTTTTGAAGATTTATGTAAATGTAGTGGATAGCGAGCTTCTAGAAAACTCCACAATGTGCCACTTTTACACCAGACAAGTGGAAATTGGGGCCTAATTATATGATCTACACATCAGCGTTTAGCCAAACGAACAAAAGGAAACAATGCAAAATATATTTTCATTACCTTTACTACCTCTTCAGTTCTGGGTAAGGGGGCCTGCTGAGCCCAACAAAGGTCTGAGGAATGTCTCCTCCTCAGTCCAGACAGCCTGAGGAATGTGGAGGAGGCGCTGCTCAACTCAATGAAAAGAAAAGATAGAAACAAGGAGGAATCCTGTGTTTGGGCTCACTCCATGTCCGCAGCGTCAGCTCCTGCGGTCGCAGCGTGAGAAACAACAAAGCAACCAGAGGAGTGGAGTGTCCCTCCGTCTTAAGACCCCATGCGCTCCGTCGCTAATCATAGGAACGACAGGAATAGAGAGACTTTTAAAGGAGACGCCAGACTGAGAACCTGTACGATGTCATACAGAACTAAGACTTAGAAAACATTCAGGAAAGTAAGGAAGAGGATTAGGGCCAAAAAAAATAAGAATTCTGACTTTTTTCAAATTTCAGAGAAGAAAATTCAGAATTCTGAGATTAAAGTCAAAATTATGAAAAAAAAAATCTGAATTTTGACCTTTTGTCTCTAAATTTGGACTTTTAAAAATCTGACTTTTTTCTCAGAATTTTGAAATTTTTTCTAAGAAATTTGAGAAAATTTTCAGAATTTTAGAAATCGCAATTAGTAAAAAAAAAAAGTCAGAATTTGAAGACTGAAAGTCTGACACAAAATCATTCATAATTCTGAGATTCAAGTTGCAATTGAATAGTTTTGGTAAATAGAATTTGGAGATAAAAAGTCAGAATTCTGAAAAAAATTCAGAATTTTGACTTTGTGTCTCCAAATTTAGACTTTTTTAACTAAAATAACTGTTTACAGCAGCTTCATTTCAAAGGCTGATTGTTGAATAATTTCAGGATTTTTATGCATTTTGCTTAAAATATAATGTTTCTACGACGGCGCAGTAGGGTCATAAAAGAAGGAGTACATTTCTGCCAAAAAACTCAAGTTTGAAAAGTCAGATTAGATTGAAATTGAATTAATCTAAGAAATGTTCTAGAAACAAGCATTTTTTAGTTTGAAAAATCAAAAACTTTCCATTTTTTCTAGAAAGTTTTTGAGATTAGTCTCAAACATGAGATTGTTGTTTGAAATATACTTTTTTCTATCTAGTTACGCTGTCGTATGTTTCTCTTTAATTTCGCTCTTTCCATTTATTTTTCCACTTTCTTCTGACCTCTTGTAGAAAATATCCCACCTTGTCTTTCTCTTACTGAGAGGTTGTTCAAATATTTGAGCTGATCAATAATCAGTGCGGCTCCTCTTCACAATGTTATCACCGACCTGTTTGTGTTTCATGCTATCAGCTGTTTAACAGGCATTGTGTTTCTGTTCCTTTAATGTCGCCCAATCAATCTGCGCAAACATGGATCCTGGAGTCAACCGAGTTACATTTTATTCACATTCTGGAGAAAAAACATCTCAAATGAAGACGTTAAACACTCAGAGGTGACTTTAGTGGAGATTTTCACCTGTTTTTCCAAACCCCAACCTCCTCAGAGCTGGAATCCTCCTTTCCCATGGAGATAATCGTCTTTGCAGCTCCAACGTTTACGTTTAGCTGAGAAATAATCAGAAGATATGAGTAGGAGGAGGCGATAAAGACGCACAGAGATGGGAATGTCACGGTCAGCGGGGCAAACACATGTTCATCCCACACAATGAACAGGTCAGGTATTTACTGCCGGATCCTCAGACAGCTTTATTCGTCTCACAAACGTTTTACATCGTCAATCCGAAGCTGAAGGGATCCAACGAGCTTCCAGAAAGGAAAGAAACGTTTCAGTAAAGGAAACATTTATATACTTTACTGATGGGGTATAAATGATTTCACCTTGTTGTTTGTCTCTGTACTCCAAAAACTCAAAATCTTACCAAGTATTTGTGGCCTAGTTTCTAGTCCAAATATCTTATTACAATTAAAATAGGACTAAACTAACTTACCAGCAACATATATGAGATTTTTTATTGTAAATATTTCCTTCATATTGATGAAGAAGTGCTAGTTCACTGGTAGAATATTCAACTCATATCACAACCAACTGGCACTGCGCCGTTACCTAGCAACCCCAGCCAAGCCCAGCCCGTCGCCTAGCAACTCAGTTTGAGTTCCACTGGCAGATTATTTCACTTATAACAAGAGATTTTTCTGATGTTGTAATTTAAATAATTTTCTAATACTTTTTCAACAATATTACTGACTTAAATTAGTTTTATTTTTTGTCTTTGAGTGGGAATACTTGCATTAATATGTCACTGTTATTATATTAGTTGAAAATTGTCTCAAAATGACAATGTTATCATTTATTGCAATAATTTCTGGGACAATTTACTATCCAGCAAAATTTATTATTGTTACACACAGTCGCAGCCATTGAGTTACCTAAAAAATAAGCAATAAGTAGTTCTTATCGTCATTTTTATCATTTTCAAAGTAGTACCAGAAAATATTGTTTTAAACATTTTAAGTCCACAAATCCCAGTCATAATGTAAATGTAGTTTTTGTGATATTAAAGCAGTCTAAACTATGATTTTTAGGTTCTAAACTGCTCTAAATTTAATCATGTAGCTGTTTATTTACTCTTGAAGGCATCAGTTTGACTTCCTGCTTATTTTTGCCCAGAATATATAATTCAACCGGCACATAAAAGATACTCCTTCAACCTTAAAATGGTGCAGAAAAACCTGAATTTTGCTCTCTTCTAAATAAAATTCAGATCAAAGTTTAACAGTTTAAAAAGGAAATAATCTTTTAAACGTCCAGCCTGCTTGTGTGAGGGGCGTGTCTGTCTGCTCTAACAGCATCCATTACAGTTTTAGTGACTGAAAGCCATAAAATCCTCTGCTGCTGCTTTACAGCTGAGCCTGGGGAGCTTTGGAGGCTGTAAAAAAAACACACTGACCACATTCACACCACTGAGACCTTCTGCAGGAAAACAGGAACACAGTGAGCTAACACTTTCTCTGCAGGGTCTGTTCAGCTGGGCATAAAATACACACATCAGTGTTCCTTGAACAGATTAGGATAGATCTGTGGCCTATACAAAACATGGTCATACATTTTTTTACACAAAATAATTTTTTGATAATGAGATTTTAGCTCTTTTAGGGGCTCATGCTGCTGGCCACGCCCCCGAAACGCAACGTTACACTCGCGCATGAAAATGGCTGCAAACAGATGAACGATTATACAACCTTACGTCTTCGAAAGGCACAAGTGGAGCCTCCTGCACAACCAACAAGAATGCAGCAAGTGGTTTCTGGATGGTAAGTCAACAACAAAACACTTGTCTTGTCCAGCAACTATGCAGTAAAACCGGCTGACCAAACATGCTGGAGATGAGCTTGGGTTGCTAGGTAACGGTCTGGCGCTTTCGAATGTGATGTAATGTGGAGGTTTTTAAAACAAATCACTTTCCAGACACCAGAAAACATAAACTTATTGCCAAAAATAAGTAGTTGTTTTTAGGAGTAGAAACTCAAATGGAAGAACAAAAACGTGAAAAATTTGAATTTTGCATAATACGTCCCCTTTAAGAACTACAAATGTTGAAAGTTTCTTGTTTAAGACACCAAAAACTCTAACTTATAGTTTGAACAAGCTTATTCACATGTGATTTTAATTTAGTTGTTTTTTTATTTACTGGTGGGGTTTTTTTTTACTGCAATTACAGAATTGTGTTATTTTTTTGCATTAACAGAACATCAACAAAGTTTTGTGCACATTTGTAATGGAGACGCATCTAGTGTGTAAATTTGACTGGCATAACCTGGTGAAAGCAAATATTTAAGATGTTTTCCCATCTGGTTGTCCGATAGATTCGGTTTGATTTAGAACCAAAGTTGCAACATTTGTTCCATTTTCACTGAATGAAACGAACCGTTGAAAAACCTGCTGATTCCAACTATAGAAGGTAAATACTTTCACATTGGACCAGAATTATTTGTTTTTTTTCCTTAGTAAATTAAAATTATAGTTTAAAATATGCTAATATAACAAGAGGTTCAGTGATCTGCGGTTAATTCACAACCAAACTTCCTGACTGGAGGTTTCTGATCCATTAAATTATCATTTAGTAGATCTCTAATCATCAGTTTGACCTTAAAAACATTTTTAAAAAGGAGAATATAATAGAAAAAACGACACCGTGGCTTTAAATTAAAGGAGCAGCTGAATGAATTCTTCCAGAGTTTCAGCTTCACTGATTTTCTCCTCCCACTGCTAAATATCCCCGTTCCCCCCACTGGACTCGCCTTTCTGCCCAGTTTCCAACTGGTTTAGTGTCCTCTTCCTCCCTGCGGGGGGATCAGGTGGGAACGAGGCCCGTCGCCGCTCCCAGCGCCACCACACTTTCTCCCTGCTTTTGAGAGGCGGCTGCATGCAGCTTTTCTCAGGATTGTTGCGTTTTTCATGTCGCATGTTCCCAGAAATGGCGATTCTCAACGAGGTGAGAGCTATGAATGATGCGCTCCAAGAAAACACAACAAAAGAAATCAAATTCCTGCAAGATAAAGAAAGGGGTTCGCGGACTGAGTTAGAGAAGGTTAAAAGTTTATACCAGGAGCTGAGTTATAGGTATGAAATGGATGTTGCTGCACTCAAACAGGCAGAAAAATATCAGCAGGAGATAAGTCATGAGAACAATGTTAGTTTGGAAAGAGCAAGTGACGATCTACAGCCTTCCAACACTCTGAGAGCTGAGGAAGAAGATCTCCAACAAAACGAGATGCTAAGTCGAGAGAAAATTTAAAACAGCAAGTTTCCCCCCATTAACCAACTAGAGAAGAGATCCCTTCCTAACCCAATTCAAAAATCATTCAAAGATGAATTTGAATAATAAAAAAGTGGGCAGCACTGATTAGCACTGCAGCTTCACAGGAGGATGCGTCAGGTCTTTGCTGTGGAGTTGGCGTGTTCTCCTCGTGTTACCCTGGGTTTTCTCTGGGTGCTCCGGTTTGCCCACACGTCTCCTAGAAACATATAGGTCAGGTCAATTGATCAATGTCAACTGACCCCAGAAGAGCTCAAGAAACTGCAAGAATTGCTTGAGAAAAGGTTCCCTAAAAGTCATGTGTGGGATCAGCGCTAAATCTAAGACTATTTCTTCATGTTAAAAAACAAAAAAATATACACAACTCTGTCTTTTTTGTTCTCTCTCTCTTAAATAATTAATGTTACTTAATATTAGATAGATAGATAGATAGATAGATAGATAGATAGATAGATAGATAGATAGATAGATAGATAGATAGATAGATAGATCTATATTCTATAAATCTATATTTAAATATATATTTATATATGCATAGATAGATCTTTATAGATATATGTAGAAATAGATATATATCTATATATAGACATATATAGATATATATCTAGATTGATAGATTATATATATATAGATAGGTAATTTGTTTATTCAACTGTACATCTTTGAAAAGCAGTAGAGTTTCCTGCATGACCAATAATAATGCATCAAATGTTTTCAGTCAACAACAAAACATTTGTCTTTTCCAGCAGCCATTGTACAGCGCATACAGCGGTAAAACCTGCTGACCAAATGTGGTGGAGCTCAGCTGGGGTTGCTAGGAAGCAGTAGAAACTCAACTGGAATTTCAAAAACAACTTTTTCATTAATATGAAAACAATTATTGGTTTAAAACAAGCTCCTATATTTTGCTTAAGTTACTTTTAAGTTATTTTTGCCTTAATTCAAGATATTTGCATATCTTACCAAGACATACATTCTTAGTAAGATTTTATGTTTTTGCAGTGGAAGTACAAGAACTCATCCTCTTCCCTATATATTTTTGCTTGTTGGAATATTTAATAAAAATCTGGCAGCAGAACTAGGAGGTTTATTTTTTATCAATATAAAAGAATTATTGACTTAAAACAAACCCTACATCATGCTGAAAAGTTACTTTGGTGAGTTGATGGGTTTTTAAAAGCCCAAATGGAAGTACAAAAATAACCTTTTCATCAGTAATCATGAATTATTATCTTAAAACAAGCTCTTATATCTTGCTGAAATGTTACTTTTAAGTTATTTTTGTCTTTGTTCATCAGAAACAGGGAAATTTTCTTGGTAACATTTTGTTTTTGCAGTGAAGGTACCTCAACTCTTCCTCTACTCTATATTATTTTTGTTGCTTGTTTGATCGTTTGGATAATGAATAAATAGGTAAATGAGGATTTCTGAGCAGTTTGTCTCTGGACACGCTGCAGGCCCGTTTACGGTGGGACCTCCTGTCTGTCTGGACCCGAACACACAAACCGCCCAAGAGGTTCTGCAGTGTTTGCTCTGCACTGGAAACTCTCTCCAACTATCAAGTTTTTCTTTCCTTTCTTGCTTTGTTAGGCTCGGGGTGAAAGTTCAGTGGTGGTAAAAAGGGCCGGGGTCACGCGGATCGATTTGGCCCTGTGACACCGGCCCGGGTCGGGGGGTGGTATTTGGAGGAGAATGACCTCTCAGACACTGTTGCATTTTCGCAGGGGGGATCGGGTTACCCGACCGGGAGCTAACGGGCTTCCGACCCGCTCAGAGGTGTCAGCCGACTTCTGCAGAAAGGTGGAAAAGTCCTGACTGGTTATCTGCTCACCTGCAGATACATTCAAATTACTCATTTTTAATCACTAAATTAATCCAATTAAATAAATAAAAAATAATAATGTAAACTGTTAAGTTTACATTTTGATTAGCAGTTTAGATCATTTATAATTTAGGGATAATTCTCTTGGATTATTTTAAAATAAATTCAGTTAAGAAAAATGTCATCTCATCTACACTGAAAAAAGAAAACAAGTAATCCAAACAAGTAACATTTGTGTAGATTAAGAGCCCAGATATCTATTTTTAAAAGCATTGTAAACCAAATTAATCAACAAATGCACCAACGTGTCAGAAACAGACCCTCCTGTACTGAAGAAGAACCTGGATTTAACCCATTTCAGTAAAAAAGATGATTTTTAAAAATGTTTTTATTACAGTTTTGAATTTGTTTGAATCACATTGTTAACCAGACAGGCAAAATAAATGATTGTATAAACAAGATGGCTTTTCAATTTGATTTATTTCAGTTTCTACAGTAGCATCTGAACTATAGGAGATGTTTTGTTTCCATCTTGTTAAAAACTTCACAACATAAATATAAGCTTCATAAACATTTTTGGAGATGGATTCTAGTGAAAAATATCAGTATAGTGGATTTAGTTTTATGTAAGCAGCACAGAAATGCAGCTGTTTCATTGAAAGACACAGAACCTCCTGCTGAGATCAGGGGATTTATAGGGCCAATGCTGCCCTCATGTGGCCAAATCAGGGAATGTTTTCACTTCTCCCCTGGTTTAAAACTATTACTGAGGCTCTAATTAACAATTACACCACATTTATTTATTCCTGCACAAATAAATTAATTTATTAATGAGCTGAAAGGCTCTATAAATATGTACATGAGTGTTTCTGAACATTTTAAGTCAAAAGTATTTGTATATTACAGCATTAATGATGAAGCAAGTAATAAACATTAAATTTTGTAAATAAATAAATAAAGCAACTTAAAATATGTCAATCAGTCTTCCAGTTATTATGAATCAAATGTAACCAATAAAAGAATTGTACAGTTTGACATTTCAAAACTAAATTTGCTTAATGGAAACAATTTTAAAAGAAACAAGTTTTTTTTTTTGGTAATAAGGTTTCAACGCGAGGATGACGAGGGTTTTTTGGCCGCATCAAAGTTGATTTATTTCCCAAACCTCACTGGAAATACTTTTTCACATGATCAACAACCGGATGTTGTTACTGGTGAAAACCACGAAGAAGAAGACGACAGGAAGTAGTTGGAGGATCATTTAATGAACAAATTTCAGTTCTTATTTATTGGAAACACCAATTGCAAAATTGTTTGCTTTTTTTTACATTAGTGGAATATTGGCAAAGTCTTGCACACGTTTGTAATGGAAAAGCAGCTATTGACAAAAAAAATTGCGTAATTTGGAATTGCATAAACAAGCGGATGTTTCTCCTGGCAGAAAAATGGTTGACGAGAAGAAGTGGTAAGATGATGGTGCAGCATGTTTTTAATTACTTATTGGTGAACAAACTTGTTCACTAACTATTTTATTTGCGTTTCTTGTTTAATGAAAACAAGCAACAGAAAAATCCCTGAATTAATATCCTGTCATTCTGTTAATTTGGACATTTTTGGCGCAGTAATTTGTTTTGAAAACTTCAGACACAACTTGTGTCCTGAAGACTTTGGACTTGACTTGGACTCCCGGTGTGAAACTCGAGTCTTAGTAACTTTATTTATCTCGAAATAAAGAGTTAAAGACGCTGTTATGTGAGCTACAGGCTGCAGCTGCTGCTCATGTTTTACTGTGAAACAATTAGCTTGATTATTTTACATTGATAACAGTGGATTATTATGGGATGTTAACTGTTTATAATCATCTATTCATGTTTGTTGTAACTTCATAATAATGTCTCTCCTACTGAAAACTGTTTAAATGACTTAATTGATCATTTCAGAACCAAATAAAACGTAACTAACAGGCTCCGAAAGACTGCTGCTGCTAAGCTAGCTTCAACATCACAAGACCACGTCCGGTTCATAATTTCAAAATAAAAGTACTTCCTGTTCCACTACTATTGCTAACATTCCTAAAGATTCGCCATTTTATTTGTTTATTTTATTAGGAAAAACATAAAACTGTTAGAAAAAGAAGTACTGAGGATGAATACATTGTCTTTCGATTGGATGTTGAAAGACAATATAATATGTGACCAGAAATATAGATCTAAAATAGTATTACTGGTGCTTTAAGTGTCATTCTGGGGAGGAGGGGACTACTAAAACCTGCATTTGCTATCATTTCTGCATTTTTCATGTTTTTAATCAAACAGCCATTTGTTTCTCCCAAACTGCAGGTTGCAGATGTAAACAGCGAGTTTCAGTCTTAGATTTATGTTTTAATCTGGGGTAATAAATAGCAAGATTTATTCAGTTTTCAATGATAATAACTGCAGTAAACATGTGTAATATTCAAACACCACCATATGATTGAAACATTACTTAAAATTAAAAGTAAAGTTGGTGTTTAACATCAGACCAACTGTTTCTGCCCCTTTGCATTAAAGAAAACACAATAAATTACCCTAAAAAATACAGAGCAATAAACAGTTGATAGCAATTAACAGTTGTAAAGTTAAACAAATTGTTATACACCATTTGTTTAATTAGTCTAAAAGATATGTTAGAATATAATACTTGCAAATAAAACTTTGAAAATTTCTGAATTTCAAAAGTCGAAAATATTTAATTTTTGGACATTTTTTGAGTTTCAAAAGTCGAAAATTTTCAACTTTTAAAACTCATAAATTTACAAATTTACAATTTTGACTTTTGAAACCCAGAAATTTGTTTCTTCTCAAAAATGTAAAGATTTTTTGCAGAAATTTACGCCTCCATTTTTATCTACAATAGCCTTCATAAGAATCACACCTGCAAAAGCAGAACTAAAAGAAAGACAACATTTGCATATGTAATAACAACTAAATCACTGAAAACTGTTATTGCACAATATTATTACATAGCACCCAGAAAGCAGCTTTTCTTCTGGGACATCATGCAGAAATACTTCTGGGATTTGAACCTTCTTCCTTTAGAGCAATAAGTCTTGGATTTTAATTCATTGTAGCATCTGAGCATATCCTGTTTTTGATTTTCTTTCTTTGACACCCGGGACGTGTTTATATGTTCCTTCTGGGTTTTTCTGATTTATGGAGGATTTCAGGGAAAACTCCCCGGGAGGGAAGGATTGATTCCTGGGGAAAAACTGAACATAATCTCATCACATTCCTCCTCCTTTTGATCACTTTCTCCTCGTCCAGGAATCTCACATGGAATGCATAAAACTGTGCAGAAATTATCACGGTAATAATTTTCCTGCCACCAGATGGCATTCAAAGGAAACTCTGATCGTGGGGGAAGAAAATCACTGGGAGGTGTTTCCCAAAAGAGGAGGAGAGAAGGGGGAAAAAACCCAGAGAAGGACAGCAGAGAAAATGGACCGAGAGCTTTCCGTACAGACGCATGTGGTCAGGAATGTTTCCATCCCTGCTTCACAAAGTAAAGCCTCTTCCTCCGCTCTCTGTCTCTTTCCCGTTTCTTTGGCATGAACGGCTCCTCTGTTTGCGTTTGCAGTGACTTTCTCCAGCCAGGATCTGGACAGATGTGGAAAGTTCTCTCAGCGCCAGAGGAAGCCGGATAGATCAGCCTGGAAGCAGACGGCTGCAGCCGCCAACCCAACAGAGTGAGTTTTACTAACATGCACAGCAAAAACACTAAATATTAACAAGTACTTTTGGTCTAGTTTCAGCTGAAAACATCTCAGTTCACTTTAAATGAGACAAAACTAACTTGAAAGTAACTTTTCAGCAAGAAATAGTAGCTTTTTTTAATCAATAATTTCTTAATATTAATGGAAAATTACTAGGCTCATTAGAAGATCATTTCACTTATAATATCGGAATAATATGTTTTATTAAAAGTGAGCAAATCTGCCAGTATAACTAGTAATTTTTCATCAATATTCAAGACTTAAAACAAACTCCTACATCTTGCAGAAAAGTTACATAAGTTAGTTTTGTCTTATTTCAAGTGTATTTGCACTAAACTAGACTTGGTGTTTTTGGAGTGTAGAATAGAGAAAAGGTTTCTTACATTGTAAAAATACAACATCTTTCCAAGTATTTTTGATCTTGTTTCTAGTGCAAATATCCTAGTACTATAGAAATACGACAAAACTAACTTATAAATAACTTTTCAGCAAGATATAGAAACTTCTTTTAAGTCAATGATCCCTTAATACTAATTAAGGAATTATTTTTTTAAAAGTTTTAGTTGGACTGGCTGATTATTCGACTTATAACAAAGCATTTTCCCACAATCTGCCAGTGGAACTAATACTTTTAAATTAATATTAAGAAAATATTGACTTCAAACAAGCCCCTATATCTTGCAAAAAATTTACACAAGTTAGTTTTGTCTTATTTCAAGTGAACTAAGATATTTGCACTGAACTTCACCAAAATTATCACATCTGTTGGTTTTAAGCTGATTTGTGTGGATTTGGATTAGAAGAGGTTAGAGAATAATTTAACTGCAAAAATGCATCATTTTTTACTCTTAACTGCATTAAAAAGAGTTGCTTTTATTCTGTAAACATTAATGAAAGTACAATCAGAGCTTCATGTAATTTAGGAAACTGAAATGTTCTTCATGAAAGAATCACAAAACTTTAAAAGTGGAAATAAATGTGAGGTCAGCTACTGAAAAAAACTGAAAAGTTTCAGCCTTACTAATTTGCAGACACTCACTGGTTCATCTACTGATTCATCTGAGTCTTTTTTTCTGCAGGAATGAGTCAAAAGTCAAAGTTACGTAACTAAAGCAAAACAAAACATAACATGCTCATGAACAAGAACTGTGATGAAAATGAGTGAAAATCTGAGAAAATGCAAAGGAAAGCAGAGAAAAATGCTCAGAAAATACATTTTATCAAAAATCCATTCAGAAAATGAACTGGTTCAGAGTTGAACTTCAGTTTAGATTCAAGAATCTGTTCAAAGTTGTAAGAGAATAAAACAATTGATTTTGAGACAATAAATGGTTCAGGAATCTGTTTCAGAATCAGGAATCTGTTCAGGACTTTCTTCAGATTTGGGAATCTGTTCAGAGCAATACTTTGTTCAGAACCAAGAATCAGTTCAAAATGTGATTCAGAACTCATTCACTAATTTTGGTTCAGAACCAAAGGATGAAATTGGGCCAGAAAGAGAATCATCATCATCACTTTATGAAAGGTTCTTTTGAACACTAATGAGTCAACTAAAAAACTACAATGGAAACGTTTATGTTTGCATCCCACAGTCACAACAACTGGATGTTACTGCTGGCGGAAACAACAAAGAAGAAAACAGGAAGTAGGAGGAAGTCGGTGTGGGATGTTTTGTAACTTATCCAGGACTGATTTTAATTGCATTTCTTATTCGATGAAAACACCGCAATTACAAAATGTTGTTTTTTTTCTCGACATCAGCGGTACATATTTTGCAGACAGTTGTTACAGAAACGCAGCTATTGACACCATGGATTGGGGATGGATTGGTGTGATGTTGGCTGAGAAACGGTGGAGCGGAGGTGCTGAGAATGAGAACGAGGACAGGAGGATTAGGGTGGGTGGCTGCGGCGTAGCATGATGTCACAGGAATGCATCGAGCCTCGCCTTTAACAAGCCGAGAGCGTGTGGAGAGCCGGCCACATCACGGCCTAATTAACTCTTTATTCCTCCGTTTTCCATCTGCGTCTGATGTTCGACTAATCTTCACCAGCCTGGAAACGTTGGTTTCTTTAAAACTAAACCGGTGCGGAGTGAAATAAACGAATCCGGATTCTCACTAAAACATGGACGGTTAGCATCCATTTGGTTGAATCAGAGGGAAAGGAAAGATGATGATGACTATGATGATGATGATGGCGGAGACAGCAGGAACAGATGCAGAGTGAAGGATAATGACTGACATGGTGTGTGGGAAAGCTCGGCCCCAGCAGCAGCTGGAGAGACGATGACTAACATCAGCAGTGAGGTAAGATGGCTGCATGGAGGGCAGCTGCTTCTGTAAACCAACCTCACTGAGGTCACACTTATTTATGGAGGCCGCATCATTCTTCCAGATCTGGGAATTAGATGGCAAGCTTCAATTTAGCCTCAAGTCAGGCATTTCGCGTCTTTCTTAACCCCTTCTGCTAAAACTCCTCTCTGTTAGTCATCTGGGAAAACGTTTTTGTTGAAAGCTAACTCTGTAAAGTTCAAGACTTGCCGTATTTTCTGGACTATGGTTCAACTGACCGTCAGACATTTTCTGATTTTTACAGTGCATGAGGGAGCTCTAGTTCTCATGTGCCTTCACATTTCTTAAAACTTTGTAACGGATGGCCAGCGTGGCAGGCAGTCGATATGGAGTTGCTATGGCAACAATAAACAAGCCACAATCTTTTTACCCCTTGTTCCTGTCTAACTTAAAAACAAGATAATTACATTACAACTATTACTGAATTAGTGTTTTCTACCCTCCTCTGTGTAATACTGAGATAAATATCAGTGATATTTTCTGTAGTACTTACCGCCAAACTAGCTAAATTAGCTTAGCTAATGTAGCTTTTATCTGCTAGCTAAGCAGTTCAGTGGTACAGATCACTTCCTGTTCAGGCTTGCGCGAACTATGTATTGATCGGTTTGGTGAGAAGTTGTGTTCGGTTTTCTGTTTTTAAAGGTGACATATTATGCTTCCTTTGACAGGTTAGCATAGGTTTCTGGTCTAAATAAAACATCTTCATTAAATTTTTTGCACAAAATCCTCCTCGGATAGTGAGATTTTCTTTCAGAATGAGCTGTTTTAGGCCAACTTGTCACTTTCAAGCCAAATAATCTGCCGCTGGCCACGACCCCCCAACTCAGCATTTTCACTCACATGTGAAAAAGGCCACAAATGCACAATTATACAACTCTACATCTTTGAAAAGCAGAAATAGAGCCCTCTGCACAACCAACAAGAATGCAGCAAATGGTTTCTGGATGGAAAGTCAACAACAAAACACTTGTCTTTTCCTGCATTCAGCAGTAAAACCAGCTGACCAAACATGCTGGAGCACCACTTGGGTTGCTAGTTAACGGCAGAGTGCCTGTTGAATGTCACTCAATGTTATTGCCAAAAAATGGCAAGGTGTTTTTATTTAAATACTGGGGGCGTGGGGGGGTTAGAAACAGTAGAGAGCTGAATAGAAGCATAAAAACGTGAAAATGTGAATTTTGCATAATAGGTCTCCTTTAACACATCGGTCAAAGAATGCATCATAAAGTGGAAAAAACAAAGGAGTCGCAGGAACGGCCAAACTATGAATAAAACTTTGTCTTGTCATGTTAAAGTTTATTTATATACCACTTTTATAACAACCTGAGCCGACCAAAGTGCTACACAAAATGACAGTATCATAGATAAATATATAGTAAAATAAGAAATTAAATTAAGTTTGATAAAATGATAAAGTAGTTGGGAAAATGTTGCAATAAAAGTACAGAAAGCAACAGCTCTTACTTTGGTATTCCAAGTGGTTTCTGAACCAACAGGGAACTTAAAAACAAAGTTCTGGATCTACTCTTGGACATATTTTTAAAAAGCTCTAAAGAAATGTAATTTCAGCTGACTGTGTCCAGGATTTCATCATAGACTGGAGCAACTGCATTGTTATTATAGATGTATCTCTCCTCTATCCTTTCGTTTTGCTCCGTTCTAAACATGGACTTGAATTCCTCCACTTGAGGCAGAAACTCATCCCAGACCTGAACGCAGCATTCCTCTGCTTTTCCAGTTGGGAACCATGGAGACTGACGGGAACTAACCAAGGCACCAAGAAGACATTAGTATATTTAAACTCTTCCTCATTGTCTTCTTGGTGACATTTCTTGAACACAAGAAGGTTGGTTTTGTCTTAGACGTTGCTAACGTGTTCAGAATCTGGAATGTGTGTAAACTGGACCCCTGGTCTTCATGGGGTTTGGGGACCACAGCATGATGTCAGCATTTGAACATACAGTTTTATTAGGGAGGAGATGAAGACCAATCACAGTCAGTTTTGTGCCTGTTTTACTTTTCTTGTTGGCGTTATAAGAACTGTTGTGTTTTTGGAGCATAGTCAAAGTCCTAGGTCCAGCCATGCTCCTCTAGCAAGCATGAAAAGTCAGGATTTTGATAACTTTATATCCTCCATGCCTCGACTCACACACAACAATTTTCAGGTCAATTACTCAAAACCTCTACGAGGAGTTTGATCAATACAGAGGCTAAAATGAATCAAAACATGGTCAAAATCGCAAGCTCAATCCAACATGGCCGACTTCCTGTTTCTTCTAGAGCATCGGTGTAGGAGACTTTTTTGTAGATCTTGGGAAGTTCTACAAGTGTACCAAATTTCATGCCTCTACAATAAACTAACCTTAATGACGAGGGTGTCTTGAACGTTGGGGGTGGGGGGCGCTGTTGAGCTATTTCTCAAGGGACTTTGGTGAAACCTTTAAAATATGTAAATATGACATACAGCTGACAAATATGCAAAATTCAGTGAGTTTCCATGAATGTCTAGACCTCCAAAAAAACTGATTCCTTCAGTGGAAGAATAATAAGAAACAGTAGAGATGCAATAGGCTTTAGCAGCGCGCCAGCTGATTGGCCAAATGATTGGCTGCTTTCAAAATCCCAGCCAATACCCAGCTTTGAAAATGTGCTCAAAAAAAGAACCCATATCTTGCCAAAAAGTTGACTATAGGTCAGTTTTGTGCACTGCGATGTTTCTAGTAGAACAAAGACCAAACATACTTGGTAAGATTTGGGTTTTTTTGCTGCGTATGGGCCTTTTCCTTGTTATTCTAAAAGTCTATTGGCAGACCTAAATCATGTCTCCATGTTGAAATTAGAAACAAAAGCCTTTTAAACAAGTCAAAGTTTTACATTGTTCTGCCAGAAACATTAACATTTAACATTCTAACTGGGAACTGTAGAGTCTGGGGTGGAAATGTTTGGTTTTATTCTAATTTCTCTGATGTTGGGGTGAAATTTCTGGCATGTCACTTTTTTTTGTTACATTTTCACCCCAAATATCCAACTTCAGCTGTTCAGTGAAGGCATCATGATGTGAAGTTAAACTTGTTTTGAGATATTTTTGATTTGCACCAACATCCACTCAAAAAAGATAAATTTTATTGTTATTAAAGAACTTTTTAATGAACTTTTCATGCATCAAAAGAGAAAACATACATCCATGAAACAGGAAAACATCAGATCATCCTAAAGAGTCAAGGAAAGATGGATAAACAGTAAGCCTGGAAAGTTCTCTGCTCAGAAAAAGAGAGTATGGAAAAGTAAGCATTGCTTTTCCACTTTTCCGCTCGCTCTTCCTGAATGAAGCCTGTGTTTTAGTTAATGTGGCTGGCCGATGTGCAGCGTGGCACACCAGCTCATGCCAGCGGCAGCAACTCGGCCTGGTCTCCATTAAAATCAAATAAGTGGCTCAATTATGTGTGCATGTGTGTGTGCGTGTGTGAAATGAAGGGCCGGAGCTGGATGGGAAATAAAAAAATAGAAACGTTCAGCTGGAGCTGGCGTCCACATGTTGTAAAGTTCAGCCTGGAAGCTGCTGCAGGTTACAAAAAGCTCCTTTCTTGCATTTTAAAGGGAAAATATAATGTAAAATTCACATTTTGCAAAAAGAAAAAGTGCTTAAAGAGAAACAAAAACCAGAAAAATCCAGATTTTTTTGGCTATAACTTCATGTTTTTTGGTGTCTGGAAAACAAGCAGTTTGAAAAACCTCTTGAATGTAAATTCATAAATCAGCAGGAACTTCCCCTCACCAAATCCAACCCGTTACCTAGCAACTGTAGCAGAACTCCTCACATCACCTAGCAACCAAAGCTGATCTCCAGCACGTTTGGTCAGCTGGTTTTAACGCTGTATGCACTGTACAATGGCTGCTGGAAAAGACAAGAGTTCTGTTGTTGACTTACCATTCTTGAACATTTCCAAGTGTTTCGTATCAAAGTTTGAACTTTTCCAGGCTTTTTGTAGAATTTTCACAATTTTTTTACTTTTGGATTTCCACAAAAAAGTCTGAAATCTGACAGTTTTAGATTAATCTTAGACATGTTCTTGAAAGAAATGTAGAAATTATCTGGCTCGTTACATTAAAATTTTTGCTGCTTTCAGAAATGTCCATGATTAATCTAAAGTTCTCTTTGTAGCAAATTTTGGACTTATCTGAGTTTTTTTGTAGAAAATTCTTTTTTTTTTTCTTGCAGGTTGTTGACATTTGGAGCTCAGACTTTTCCAGCTTTCTTTTTGTTATTTTTAAAGAGTAAATTTTAACCATTTGTTTTCCATCGTTTTTCAAGAAGAATTACCGTATTTTTTCTAAAAAAATTTCTGAGATTAATCTAAAAATTTCGGAGTGTTTTAATGTAACTTTATTCCTTTTTCTGTCTTCAGCGGCCGCACTGAATCGTTGAACCCCCTGAAATTGGTCGCTTTGTTTTTTCATTTTGCAGCTTGACCTTCCAGCCGGTGAAGATGTAGTCAGCTCGGTTTCCATGGAGATGCCTCCAAACGCGGCGCGCTCTGCCTGGTTGCCATGGTCGCTGTGGTTGATGTTCGCGCTGACCTCTGACTGCCAGCCGATGCTCTCCGCCCCTGAAGCGGCGAACGTCACGCTGCTGTTCGACAGCGGCGCCGGCCTGCGGACCTGCAGCTGCCCAGCTCCGGTCCCGGACTGCGACGCGTCCCAAGCCGACTCCCGGTGCCGCTGCAGCACCGTCCCGCGGTCGGCCCTGGACCGCGCCGGCCTCGGGCGGACCGTGGCGGTGTGGGTGAGGGAGCTGTGGGTTCTGGAGGAGCTGCTCAACAGCAGCGCCGTCGCTCATCTACGGCTGTCGTTCTGCGGCGTGGAGCCGCTGCAGAGCCAGCAGCTGGTTCTGCTCGGGCTGCGGACCCTCAGCGTTTACAGCGCCGCCCCCGGAGCGCCGTACCCCGACCAGGAAGTCAGGGTCTCAGTCGGGACGGCGCCGGAGCCGGACTCCTCCACTTCCCACCACATGAGCTTCGTCGACGTCGGCGTGCTGAACGGACTATCGGCTCTGAAGGCGTACAGCGTCATCGGACCGCCGCTTCACACTTTCTCCAAGTTCTTCCCACACCTGGTTTTCCCACTGGAGTCCAAGGAAAACTCCTCAGAACCGTCACAGCAGACGCTCGTCACGTTCGTGTACTGAAGGAGCAGAATATTACAGAGAGAATATTTCACATGTGGATATCATTAGCTCAGCTTGCATGTTTCTCTTATTTCCCATTAGCATCACTGCCATTTTTAAAGATGGCTGCCGTTTTTGAGTTTTTTTTCTACGAAAGAGTATTAGGGCCACACCTCCAAGAGATTAAATCCATAATGTGAGAATAAAGTCGTAATGTTTTGACTTTATTCTCACAACGTCATAACTCTATTCTAGAAATATCATCAGTTTATTCTCAAAATATTTCAGCTTTATTCTCATAATGTTACGCCCTTTTTTTCTTGAAATATTCTGACTCTTTTCTGGTATTGTAACTTTATTTTCATATAACTTTATTCTTGTAATATTATGACTGTTTTCTTAATATTTTTCTTAGTGTGGCTCTAATGCTACGTTGTACTTTTAGACCAGTTATTGCCGTAAAATGTTATCCATTTTCATTACTTGGTTGAACTTTATGCTACTTCATGTTTTGGACTTTTGTAGTCCTGTTTATGAAACTTTAATGTTATAATATGTAGCAAAATCAGAACTAGTTGTTTGTAAATCTCAATCAACTAGAAAAAGATGGAGATTTGAAACACAGACTTACAGTCGTGTTAATGGTTAGCGTTAGCATCCGCTACTTTATGTGTTTCACAGCTTAGCGTTAGCTTCCCATGATTTGTTTTTAGCAGTTTAGTGTTAGCTTCTGGGAATTTTTTTCTATTAGCGTTAGCTTCAGCTAACTTTTTTTTATCTTTAGCAGTGTAGTGTTAGCTTCAGCTAATGTTTTTATCTTTAGCAGTGTAATGTTAACTTCCAGACATTTTTATGTTCAGCTTTAGCTTCTGAAAATGTTTTATGTCTATAGCGGTTTAGCATTAGCATAGCTGAGCATCTTTTTAGCGAATTAGAGGTTTGTGAGCCTAACTTTTTAGATAGCTGTGCCTGCTACTGGCAAAAACTACTGACGATTTTAGTGCAAACATTTTCTCCATTACAACCACGGCGGCCATTTTGAAAAAAGTCCACCAGAAAAACAAAGCACAAGATCAAGAAAATACAAATGATTTCAAATGTTTAAACTTGGCACCAAATATATTTATCTAATTGGCAATTTTATTGCAAACATTAATTTTACATAACAACCTTGGTAGCCATTTTGTAAAATTAAAAATATATTAGGAAATGTGATTTCTATGGGTCTAACCGTGCAGGATTTCTCACTAAAAGTATTTATCTGTGATAAATATCGGCAAATTTAGTGCAAAAGTACATTTTCATTGACGACAATGATGGCGGCCATTTTGAATTTTGTGCCCAGTTTGGTTCTTGTATCCACATGTGAAAGATTTTTCTAAAGTATTCAGTTATCCGCTGCACTATAAAAAGTTCTCATCTACAGGCTGAAGGAAAGGAAAGTTACGCTGCAGCTGCTGAAAGATGTAGATAAGTGGTTGGAATATTTTATAGTTTCTGTCAGTTAGTAGAAATCTCTCACCAGTCTTTGGACTTTTATTGTTTTTTTTGTCATTTTCTACATGAATTGTCCTTTTTTCTTTTAGATTTACTGAGAAACATAACTTCTGTTAATTCCAGCTTGACCATATATTCAGTAGTTTTCAGTTTTTTATTTACCTTCCATAATGTATTAACCTTAAAGCTCAACTCAAATCCTTATCCGGTGCTTTGCATACATGATCTCTAAGGTACGACATCAATATGAAGCTAATTTTACTGCAGAAAATATTGTCAAACCTGCTCACTAACACTGTTTTTTATTGATCACATGCATCCCATCCTGCACAAATCCACTCTGACCACGTCTGAAAAACAATTTAACAGAAACATAAATCATGTTGTGACGTAGAGGAGCTCATTCATCTGCTTGTGAAGCGTTAGTTGATTTTTTGCTCTATATTTTGAAAAATTTGCACACGTTTTTTTGCTGCTGTGGCTGGGTGTGATAACTTTACTAGAGGTGTGCAATATTTTATATTTTGGTTGAATACTAACTAAATACGGAAACAGCATCATTAATACTTTAGGCATTTTTGTGGATTTTTCCTTTGAATTATTTAGTTCTAACTGTACAAAATACTCTAAGATATTAACATGACAAATAGAATAAATTTGTTAAAAAGTGCCATCATCAATAAATACCAAAATGATGGCCAATTTTCCATTAATTTATTTTAAAAGCAACAGTCTAAGTTGTAACCTTGATTTGAAGGAACTCTGCGTTTTGGCTGTTTTGTTTGCTCCAGTGATTTATAAACTAACTGGCCTGTTACTTTACTAAAGATAAACACATGGATAAGTTTCTCTTATCTGTCCTTTAAATCTTGAAATGTCCTTCAGGTGATAGAAGGCCGACTTTGTAACCGTCATTGTGTCTCAGAATGTTCAGGTCCATTTTAATATAACTTTACCAGCTTTGGTTTTATTTGCTCCATTTTTAAATCTAATTCTGTGCTTATTCACACCTCACCCATTCACCACTGCATATAGTGGATGAATGGATAATTTATTAGTTCCCTGATTCCTCAGTTTGTTTGGTTTCCTCAAACTAACTCAGTCCAGTTAATCTTTTCAATCTGTTCAAGTCCAATTCGCTCTAGATGTTTTGTTTATTTTTGTTTCAAGATTCTAATTTAGGATCTTTGTTTCTCAATTTTCAGTTGTTTTTTTTCCCAGCATCTTATCTTTTCTTTGTAGTGTAATAAAGTCGGTTTGCTTATCTATTCGCCTTTGGATCCTTTCTGCTTTAAAATGTCGCCAATTTTTCTCACCAAACATAAAAGAAAATAGTTGGAGAGAATTAAGTCTGGAGTTTCATTTTTCCATGTTTCAGTGAATGCAGCATTATTTAAAATCAAAGTTGAAGATGAGGAAGCTAATTATTTTCCAAAAAATATTAACATAAAATTTTGATTTTGTACTTTTTGAACAGCAAATATTTAAAGTATTTTATTTCGAGACTAAAAAGTGGTCCATACCATTTAAATACAAACAAATACCAAAATAAAACGAGTCATAAAAAGTTGTGCTAATTTCAAAGCAAAGGGAGAAAATAAAGTTTGGAGTTTCATTTTTCCGTGTTTCAGTGAATGCAGCATTATTTAAAATCAAAGCCAAAAGACTAATAATGAATGGGCAGGACTATTTTCCAAAAAATAATAATGTAAAATTTAGATTTGGTATTTTCTGAATAGTAAATAACAAAAAAGTCATAAAAAGTTTGTAATTTCTCATAAAATCTGATGATTATTTTTCTCGAGAAACATCAAAACAAATGGAGAAAATTAAGTCTGGAGTTTCATTTCTCAGTGTTTCAGTGAACGCAGCATGATTTTTATTACTGTTTTAACTCCAGACATTGTATTTTTTACAGTATATAAATAAAAGGTTGTGCTAATTTCGAAGAGGCTTAAACGTCTCACATAATTAGCTTTCATTTAGTTTTGTACCGTTTTAATGATGAAGTTTTTTTCTTCCATGCCAGTCGAGGAAAATGACCAAAAGTCTGGTGATTTCGTGCTAATAAAGAATTAAACGTTGTTGTTACGTAACATTTCTGCTCTGCACCTGCAGATTAAAACACGATGTGCAGCTGATGCTGCTGGAAAAACTCCAGTCTGTCTGCGGGGAAAAATCCGTATTTATGAAGAGATTTACAGCGAACTCCTGCTGTGACGTTCAGAGAAAGTCCTTCAGCAGAAAGATAGAGGAGGAACAGGACGGAGTGGAGCGGGATCACCGCTGCGTTTCCAGCTGGACGGACCGACTGCAGATGGCCTAATAAAACAAGTTGTTTTGAAACAGGCTGAACAAGAGTCGCAGGGTTATTGCCAGCAAATCCTCGTCTCTCTGGATCAAAACAAGAACTGGGAAAAGAGCCGGACTGGTTTGGATTGGTGCGACTGGAAATGTCTTTGTGGGTCTGAAAAGTGACTCTGGATCAGGTTTTCACTGTCTGGCTTGCAGCTCGTTTCCTGTGAGCTGCTGACAAACAGGAGCCTGGAGGAGCAATGAACGACACTAACCTCTGCAGAAACTCAAAGCAGCTTTCTATGAAAGGCTTGTAGGCGGGAACACAAACATCTGGTTTTATGCATCCAGTCGCCTCTTCTTAAAGGGCCAATGCAGCTATTTTCATGTTAGAGAGTTGAGTTTTAGAAGCACCGAAGTGCAGTAATGAGGATGTTCAAAGACAAGAATCGGAGACGGTTGGTTGGTTGGAAAACACTTCAGACGAGTAATGAGGACGTTGTCCAAGGCTGCCACTGTCAAGAAGGACAGAAAGTTGGTTGGTTGGTTGGTTGGTTGGTTGTTTTTTGGTTGGTTGCAAAGCAAAATAATGTTTGTTTGTTCAAGGCTGCCATAGTCAGGAAGGATAGAAGGTTGGTTGGTTGGTTTTTTGGTTGGTTGCAAAACCCCACAGGGCAGTTATGGGGATGTTGTTCAAGGCTGCCATAGTCAAGATGGACAGCTAGTTGGCCGGTTGTTTGGCCAGTTGATTACTTGGTTATTTGGTCGGTCAGTCAGTCGGTTGGTTTGCTGTGCGATTGGTAGTTTGTTTGTTTGGTTGGTTGACAGGTTGGTTGCTTGGCTGCTTTGTTATTTGGTTGATATAATTAAATTTCCCTTTGAGAGCAATAAAGTGTTTTGAAATTGAGTTTGGCCAGTTGGTTATTTTTTTGGTTGGTGGGTCAGTCAGTTAGTCAGTCAATCGGTCAATGATTGGTTGATTGAATTTACCTTTTGGAGCAATAAAGTATTTTTGAACTGAATTTCGTCAGTTGTTTGGTCGGTCGGTCAGTTGGTTGGTCCATTGGTTGGCCAGTTGTTTGGTTGGTTAAACCTTGGTTGAAGGCTTCCAAGCAAACCATGGTCTAAACCGTCTCACTGCCCCCACCTGTTGTCTGTTCTACTATGATTCCATGTCCTTTAAACACAATGAACATCCGCCAGACGATCTTCCTTCTACCTGGTCCAAGGAGCCATTACCTCACCTCTGGTTCTCCAGTTCCTTTTTGGATTGCCTTTGGCCGCCTGCGGACTGGGACCATCACATGTGGAGATGCTTTGACTATGCCATGCTGCTGTTTTAAACGTCCCACCCACTGACGGGAGACATTTTACCTGCCTGTGGTCAGAACTTTACTATCTAGTAAAAGTTTATGTTGTCAGGAAGTGAATTATCTACACTGAAAAATGTTTATGTTGCAACATGCTGTTTAATGACCTGTAACAATGGAGCTGCTGTGAGTTTTCCTTCAGCTTTCAGTCGTTTCTGTTTCTTGGACATTAAAATTCCCTCATCGCTTGTTCTCCATCTGATTCACATGACATTGTCTAAAAATAGATCCTTTCAGAGCTGTTGGACTTTCTTTATATAAACTCTGGATTTCTCAGCGCTGCAACTGTCTGCACTTTAAATAACACAAATGTTCAGTTTCACTTTTAGTCAACACAACATCTGTTCAGATCTTCACAAGATGCTTTTTTTTCTACTTAAATGGAAACATGTTTGTTGTGTAACAGAAAGTCCTTCAAACTGATCTGGTGCAACTCATGTTGACTTTGTTTTGTTTGTGAAATGGGGCTGAAAGTACGCAGAACGGATTATTAATGTGTGATTAAATTAATGACTCTTTTCTTTCTCTACTACAAAACTCTGAAAACAGATTTAAAAACAAACGTGGCTAAAAATGGTGGGAAATGATTAAAATTAACATCAAAAAGGCAAAATGTTCCAATTAAACTCCATACTGATGAAAAGCTGCTATAAATTCATGAAGAAAAGTAATAATAATTTGCATTTTAAGGATATAGAGTTTAACAGAGGAGGTAATGATTTGTACTGTTCTGTAGCGCCACCCAGTGGCAGAAGTGTGAACTGGTGGCATTAAATGGAAGCACTGGTTTTTACCAGATGTAAGTTGTTTTTTTCTTGTTCTTCATTTAATCGATTAACTAAAATTAACTTTAATTAAAAAAAAAAAAAAAATCTTTTAATATTTGAATTTCTTTTGTGTTTTTATCATTTAACTTTGTCTTACATTGTTATGTATTTTAATTGTTTTGGTATCTCTTTTGTGATTCTTGTGTCATTTATGATGTTTTAATTTAAATGTTCTAACAAAAAGCATTTTGTAACATTTGGTTAAAAATGTCAAAGGCAATTGTTGTTAAATGTGCTACGTAAGTAAATTTGATTTGAAAAAGGTTCTATGTGAATAAATTATTATTATTATATTATTATTATTATTATTATTTATTTATTGTTTTTGTTTATTTATTTATTTTTTTAAAACTATTTACTTTTTAGAAGGTTTTATTCTATTATTGCTTCCAAAATATGTTCATTACTTTTCTTCCTTTTTTTTAACAGAATCATTCTTAGATTGTTACATTTAAATCTGATCATTTTTTTCCTATTTGTTTTTAGGCCTCTTGTCACTTTAAATCTAAATTTAGCTGCTGCCTCTGGCCACGCCCCCAACTCAAGTCGCACCTGAAAATGGCTGCAAACGAGAATACATCAAGTAGCTTCTTAATGGTAAGTCAAAAACAAAACACTTCACCTTTCCAGCGGCCATTTTGAACCCATGAAGCGATGAAACCAGTTGACCAAACGCTGGCGCGTCGCTTTGGTTGCTAGGTAACGTTAGAACTCTGCCTGGGTTGCTAGGTAACGTTAGAACTCTGCCTGGGTTGCTAGGTAACGGTGCAGCTCTCCTTAATTTGAAATGCCTCATTTTCAGTCACCAAAAATCATGATCTTATTGCCCCCCAAACGGGTTGGTCGGTTTTTAGACGCAGTAGAAACAAAAATGTGCAAGATGTGAATTTTGAATCTTAGGTCCCGTTTAAAACTTCCTGTTTTCTTCTGGGTTTGTACCTTCTCCCTTTAGAAACATTTAGTTCCCGTTTCGTGTTAAACGAATCCATCTGCAGCTCACAGCTGTTTGCATGAAGGCTGCACGGCAGCCAACTTCCTGTGGAGGAAATGCAGAACAAAAACACAACAAGACGCAGATTTCTTGGTTGTTTTAAAACAAATTTAAGTTTCTGAGCTGTTTGGAACAAAGAGGTGGGCGAAAAAAAAGTTATTATTTATTGGTCTCCATCACAAAAAAAGGGACGAGAACATGGAGGAATGATCAAAAATAAACTAACATCGATGGTCAGTTTTAACATTTCAGACAGGTTGGGTTCATGTTTGTATGATTTAGTGAAGTTTACATAAAACAAATGGTGGAGCTTTTTTTACCTGGAGTAAAAAGGAACGATCTCACTTTGCTGGTAAGAAATGTTTTATTTGTTTAGCAAATAACACAGATTGTCTTCCTTTAACAACTGATTCTGATGCCTGCATGTGTTGCCATGGAAACGGCGTAGATCAAGGAAATGGAAAGACATTTATGAATTTCTGCCAAAAAACTAAAATATTCTGAGATTAGTATCAGAAATTTTCCAGAAACAAATCCAGCTCTAAAAGTCAAAAATTGGATAGAAATAAGTCAGAACATTTTCGATTTATCTGAGAATTTTTTTACTTATGAAATTCAGAAAATTTCCGAAATCTTTTACATTTTCTGAAATTAATCTCAACATTTCTGAATTTTTTTCTCGCAAAGTTTTGATTTTTGGAGCTCAGAAACGACTTGGTTTTGGTTTTTTTTGTTTTTTTTGCAGATATTTACTCATCTTTCTTTGTAACATTCTTTGCATTCTTCTTGAAAATGAAACATTTGCTAATCATATCTTTATTTAAATGTCAACCTAAAATATTACTTTTTAGATTTGTTCAAATAAAGCATTAATCTATTTAAAAAAAGATTTAACTTATAAATAAGTCAACTTATTTCTGTGTAGTTAAGTTGTGGCACATCTAGTCCTCCGTACAGAGGAGGCTTCCTGAGTCTCAACATCAGGAAGTTGCAAAAACAAAACTCTGGAAAGCAGTACTGTTAATTAAAACCAAAATAAACTGAAAATATGCTTTGATTCTAGATTTTTTAAATAAAGTTCAAACATTTTCTTTTTCTAAGATTTAAAAGAGACTGATTTCTTTCAATCTTGGGAAACAAACGCTTTACTCCCGTCATTGAACAGCAGGGGGCGCACCAGCATTAAAAAGGAAATCCTTCTTATAATTCCAGGCTGCAGTGGACGGCTGGCGCCACCAGGGGGCAGTAAAGAGGTTCCAATGAAGAAACACAATTAACCTCCAAAGGAAACCAGAAAAATAAAATCTCTCATTTAATCAGGTTTTAAAATAACAAGCACTGAAAAAAAGATAAATATTCACTTTTATTTCTGTGTGTTTGTTGTTTTCTAAACTTTTATTACATGTTACAAATATTTGCATGTATTTAATTCTTTTTTTTCTTATTTAAATAACTTTAGAATCTGCTGGAAAATTATTACAGACAAATTAAAATCTCCTTTTAATAAAAAATGTTTTTTTTTAACCAAGATTTCACATTTAAATATGTCCCTAGAAAAAACACCAACCACATCATTCCAGTAATTATTTTTTAAGAAAATAAATTTAATTAACTTTTAATAAACAAAGCAAGTTTTTTCAATGAAAGAGTCATAGACATGTTCTTATTGTTGATTAAAAAAAATAATAATAAAAAAAATAAAATAATAATAATAATAATAATAATAATAATAATTTGCAATCAGTTTGCATTTCATTTCAAAGAGCAAACATGAAAAACCATTTCTAAGGTTTGGGTCTAAAATAATTTTCTTATCTCTTTCCTGCAAAATATCTTAAAGTTTTGCATTCTTAGTTTATTGCTGAACAGGTAAGTAAAATATACAGAGCAAATTTTAATGATTACAGTTTATTTCTTTAAAGTTATATGTTGACATTTTTGCCCAAAAGACTTTAGATGCTCATAAGGTGGATTCATATAAAACCTGCAGAAATAAAACTGAATTTAAACCAAAACAGATTCTGAAGAAGCAGTTATACTGATAAAATGATCGTCAAGGCATTTTCATTTTCCATTTTAATTATTCCTGTTTTGTGTTTGCATTCAGTTCATAATGATAAAGTTTATGGTGTTGGTTAATATTTAACACTTCATGTAACGAGTCATTAAACTTTATGAGCCAAAGAGTCAAACCTGTTATGCCAAACCTGCTTATGGCCATAAATCTGCAAAACCTTTGGAATAAAATATCTAAAAAAATACATGTGAGATGAAATACATTCATCATAAAGCTAAATTAAAGAATCAAAGTTGCATTTTAGTCATTATTTTCTGCTTTAGCTGAATCAAGATTATAGTTAATACTGCAGATTGAATGCAGTATTAAAAAACATTCAAACTTTTAATAACTAAATATTATTATTGATCTTTTTTCCACATTGATGTAATTTAGCACTATACAAATAAAACCAGATTTGATTTGACTGATAAAATAATATTTAAGCAAACAACCGTCATCTTGAAGTTATATTTCTGTGGCCCTGAAATAGCTTTGGCGGACCGGATTTGGCCCACGGGCCTTAGGTTTGCACACATGTGATGCAGTGTGATAAATTAGGAGAACAAAGTCATTAAATGACCAGAATAAGGTTTTATACTAACAGAAAGAAGAAGTAATGTTTTAAATTATAATCAGAAACGCTGAACAGCTTGTAGATTTATGCTTCGGATTCGATTTTTAAAGTAAGGAAATAATTAATATTTTTAACACGTCAGCATCAAATTATGGTCAACTGGAGATAATAACTTTGAATCATTTCAAACTGTCAAATGATTGTGAGCGACAGTGTTGATTTTAAAGACAAAATATGAGATCTGGCAAACTTTTATCAAAGTATTTAAAAAACTTTTTGCTTGTAATTTTGCGACTTTAACCTGCTGATATGAGTTTGTCGTGACTTTATTCTCCTAATTTAAAAAAAAATCTTTATTCAGCCCTTCTTGTATTGCCTTTAAAATCAAAAACATTGCATTTCTATAACATTGTATTAAGGCTGCTTTAGATTTTTTTTTCAACAAAAAAAAGTACATCTCCACAAAAAAAAATCTGACATTTTTAGATTAATCTCAGAAATTTTCTAGAAAATTAAAGGAAATTTCTCAGTTTGAAAAGTTGAGGATTTGCTAAAAAAAAACAAAAAAAAAAACAGAAATGTTGAGATCATTCTCAGAATTTTCTAATAAAATCTCTAAATCTTTAAAACTAATGTAAAAAAATCCAGTGAAAACTTTGAAAGTTTCAAAAGTTAAACAAAATCAACATTTCAAGCAGAATTTTGTCAAAAGGTTCTGAGATAGATCAATATATTTTAGAAATTTTATGTAGCAAATTTTCAACTTCTCAAACCCAGAAATTTTCACATTTCTTTCCAGAAGATTTCAGATTTTCTTTTTATTTAGTCTTTTTATGGCTCTAACACACTGTTCCATTTATATGCAGCACAAATAAACTAACAACATAAAAATTTATTGAATTTAAAAGTTTGACTTCAGACTTTTATTCTGAAGGCTGATGTAACCTTTCACATCTGAAACAAGCTTTTATTTTGAAGGCGTGGCCGGAAGCAGGTGTGTAAATGGCATTGGACAGCTCATGTTTTCGTCACTCAGGAGCGGCTCCTGTTGTTATTGAACCAAGATTTCGTTTTTCTTTCTCAGCTTTGATGACTCGCCCCGTGGGAACACGTGACCTCCGTGGGTCGTTCCCACTCTGAGCAGATATTTGACTCTTGGTTCTGTTTTTAACTGGGCAGCGGTTCTCCAGTAAACATCAGGTCGGGTTAAAGTCTTCCGGACCGTTTTAATCCTCAGGATGTGAGATCAGCTGTCTGCTTTATTTGGGAACTTCTTTCTGATGACCGGATCTCGTCGGATCCCTGAAGAATGAACGCATTTCCTCTCATCTTCATGATTCTTCTGATCTCTTCAGGTGAGGAAAGCGCGTCATCCAGGTGGAATTGCTCTTCTTGTCACCTTTACTCAGGTGTCTCTCCGCCGGTTCTCCGCAGCTGTCGAGTCTCTTCCGGCTCCAGTCAACCTCAGCATTGAGTCTCTGAACTTCCAGCATGTCCTGCACTGGGATCCGGGACCCGGCAGTCCTCCGGGGACCCAGTTCTGGATCTATCGGAGGTAATTAACCCCAATTTCCTCATCACCAGATTTTCCTGTGTCATTTCCTCCCCAACATCTGAAACTGGTTTGCTCCCATTTGCTTTAGCAACAAATATATCCAAATATATTGTTTTGTAAACAAGAATGCAGAAAATACGGAAGACAATTAGAGACACTGGAAAAAGGAAATCTGATTTTTGATCTCAGAAGATTAAAGTCAAAATTCTGAGGAAAAAACTTGAATTGTGCTGAAAAAAAGGTTAAAATCCTGAGAAAAAATCAGAATTTTGAGGAAAAAGTCAGAATTATGCAATAAAAGTTCATATTCTACCAAACGTCAGAATACTGAGGTGGGAAAGTTTTGAATTCTGGAAAAAAAAGTCAGAATTTGACTTAAAAAGTTACAATTCTGAGGGGGGAAAAAAGTCATAATTCTTAGAATAAGGTAATAATTCAGATTTTTTCCCCCCAGTTTTTTCTTCTTCCACAGGAGAAAGAAATTTCAGAATTAAAAAAACAAAAATTCTGTTTTATGGCGGAAACGATTAATCGGGATTAATCGTTTATTGAAATAATCGTCAACTAATTTAGTAATTGATTACTTGTTAAATGAAATATTCAGATTAAAAAAAGATATTTACTGAAAAATCCCAACATGTTCAGAGTTTTAAAAACTGCACAAAGATTCATACATTTTCTATTTAACGTAAAAAAAAAAAAAAAAGCCTTCCTGTATAAATATGTTTTAGCTTCACCCAGTTCAAATTTTAAAAAAGGAATGCTGTGTTCCTGCATTTTAGGCAATAAAATGTTTATTTTCTTGATTGAAGAAGGAATTGAATTGTTTGTTTATTTGCATCTTTTAATGCATCTCTAATATTGTATGAACATTTTGAAGAATTTTCCATTTCTTTATCCGATTAATCACCAGAATAATTGATTAATCAGTTACTAAAATACTCATTAGTTGCAACACTGTCCTCTTTATGTAACTAAAACACTGTAGAGGGTCTGTCATGGTTTGTTGCTGCATCTATTCTTAGATATTGATCCGTTCTCAGGGAAAACTTGGAGGTAATGTGAATAAATTGGATCCGTCTAACAGATTTCTAACTGACGGTTAAAATATTCGGTCTTTGAGGAAATAATAAGTTTTTAAATCACCCAGTTGGAAAACACTGGACTATGTTTAAAAATAAGATTTAATAATAAGAGTTCACTTTAAATTACTATGAATTCAGAATATTATAAAATATTTTAAACTTCACACCGGCTGTATGTCATAAAGTGATCTCACGTTGAAGAAAAGGAGAAAATGTGTCATTAAAATCAGTTTTTTTGTTAATTGAAATATTCCTCGGTCAGATTTTGTAAAGTTGCATAGTCTGCCTTGGGGAGTTTATTTTGCATAACTGCAGGAAATTACAGGATCTGTGTGCTTAATGATATTTTCCGTATGGTTAAAATAAAACTGACCCCCACAGATGGAAGTTTGTTTCTTCCCCAACATTTTTTCTTTGCTACAGGAAATGTCTCAGTGCTGACTTATTTCCTCTCAGAGCATCAACTAAAAAACTGAGGGACATTTCACCTCGAAGTTAAAGGCATCGTAGTTCCACAGAAACAGAACCAAACGTCGAATTAAGAGCTTATTTTTTTGCTGTCATTTTTCTCATCATTGTTCTAAACTCCCCCCGATGTTTCTGAGGGAGTTTCCACTGCTGTCTGCTGCTTTTTCACAAACGGACAGATTTCCTCTTTCTGTGAGAAACCTCGCAAACGTCTGAGCTCCTGTGAAATGAAGAAGAACCAGCTCAGACACTTCGAGTCGCGCTTTGTGCCAGAGTTGCCCACAAAACAAATCCCCTGCCTCTCCGGCTTTACTGACGCTGTTGTGGTTAAAGTAAAAACAACAATAATAATGTTCCAGATTATTCCTGTAAGGAAACATTGAGCAGTTCATTTAAGGAAGTAGTTTGGGACTTTATATCCCTTCCTAACCGTAAAACCAGCTTTGCATTCCTTCGTTATTCCCAGCTGTGCCCAGCCTGTTGCCTAGCAACCCTGTCAGAGTTCCGCCCACCCGTCGCCTAGCAACCCAAGAAGGAGCACCAACACATCTGGTCAGCTTGTTTTATCTCCCATATTTGCACTAGTTCAATCTGGTCATAATCTTTTATAAGAAATGCTGCATATTCAAGTATTTTTACGAAAATAGAAAAATGTTGTCCCATAAAGTTTTAGATATTTATCTTAAAAACATCCGTACATTGAGAGAAAGTGGCACTGAAGTCAATTTCCTTGTTAGTTTGCACAAACGTGGCCAATAAAGTCAATTCTGATACTTTATGCAGCAGCTCTTAAAGCTTAAAGTTCTTCATTAACTGTTCTTTTAGCCGCAATATTAGCATCAAGCTCTTTGCTGCATGTGAAGGAAACTTGCTGATTCAAGAGTACAATGATTCTGGGAACGTCTGCGTCTCTTTTAGAAATTTAAAGGAAATGTATAATTCAACATTTGCATACTGCACAATTTTATACTGCCATTTATACTGTTTTTAAAATATTCCCAAGCATGAAAAAACAAACAAGCAAACAAAAAATCACTAAGACTTTTTTTTTTTTGCCAATAAGTTCATGTTTTTTGGTGTCTGGAAAGTGAGCCGTTTCAAACTCTCCGTAATGTAACATCGCAAATCAGCAGGCACTGCCCGTTACCTAGCAACCACAGGGAAGCCTAGCCCGTTACCTAGCAACCCAAGAGGAGCTCCTGCACATTTGGTTAGCTGGTTTTATTACCGCCGTACAATGTGTTTCTGGAAAAGAAAAGTGTTTTGTTGTTGACTCACCAACCAGAAACCACTTTCTGCTTTCTTGTTGGTTGTGCAGGAGGCTCTACTTCTGCTTTTCAAAGATGCGTGGCAGTATAATTGTGGATCTGTTTGCAGATATTTTCTAGTCCAAATGTAAACGCTGAGTTGGGGGTCGTGGCCAACAGCAGCTTATTTGGGTTTTAAAGTGACAAGATTCCCTAAAACAGCTAAAATCTTATCATCTAAGAATGATTTTGTTCAAAAAAATTGTAATCAACATGTTTTGTATAGAGCATAGACCTATCCTAACCTTCTGAAAGGTTTTTAAAATGTTAAATCTGTGTAAATGTGTTCTTATTTTGATAAAGTTTTCCTAATATTTTCAAATTTTTAATATATTAATAGGTATAAACGGCAGCACTTTGGGAGCTGTTTATGTGCTGTTGAAAGTTGCTGATTCATGCTTTTTCTGCCTTCAGTCCTTCACTTTTGTGGCACATTTTAATTAAAAAACAAAAATGTATGTTCATCTCTCATTATTTGCATGTTGTTTTTGCATGTCTTTCCATCTGTGTTCATTGCACCCTCACCGGATTTCCCTAAAGAAGATGAAGGCTCTTAGGGGTTTATAGTGTTTGTTTCTTTGTGTGCAGCCTTTAAACACATGCAGCAGCTGGCAATATGTTCCTATATTGTTATTATTACTAGTGTAATGTAACTTCAGCTGTCCCTTTAATTGGTTTTCCATTTAATTTCCTTTAAAAACTCTAATTTTCACTGATACAAGCTGTAGTGACTCAGTTTTCTGTGTCTTGGCTGTTAGATCTGGTTTTAACCTCTGTTGCTTTATCTGATACAATCAGCACCACAAATCTGTTTACACTGCGTTTGAACACTGATTTTTATCAAGCAAAATAACATTGAGCGGTGCAGTTTCCACACGTTGCTTTAAATTAAACCTTCAGAACATTTTGTTCCTCTTTTATGAAGGGAATGAAGAAGTGAGACGTGAGCAGATGTTTTCTGCTTGATTTAAAGTGGATTTGAGTTTGTGGTTTGCAGTTCAAATTGTTAGGTTTCCAGGACATCTGACACATTTCCCAATATTTGGGTCATTTTTTTAGAACATAAACAATATTCTCTAGTATTCTGCAGAATAAAATGGATGTTTTTGTGTGTATTTCTTTGTAGGAGCGCCGTGTGATAGGTGGCGCCATAACAATGGTAGAAAAATAAATTCTAGTAGTTAGCATTTTCTGTGTTTAACAGCTATTTGTGTGCAGCAAGGTTATTGTAGTTAAATAAAACTAACAAAATAACAGAAACAGAAATTGAAATAAAAGCTTCATCTGATAATTAAGGGTAAAAAAAAAACCTCAAAGTTACTGTTATTGTGTGTTTATGCAACTAAAACATACTGAAATTATAGATGTAATGACTTTTGTTTATGTGTTTATGAAGTTATTTGTTAGTCTTTCAAACTGATGAGATTTTTTCCCCCCACACAAGCAGTTTACGCCAGCTGTCGCTAAATTACTGTACTCCATTCTCCACCTGCTAGTCTACAAAATGGCGGTGGCAAAACTTGGGATAAACGGCAGTTTTGTGAATAATTTAATCAATTCTTTTGAAAATGGTATCTTCTTTTGAGTATTTATTACCCAATCCATTATCACAATAGAATACTTTGACCTTTTTGAATTCTGCATCTAAAAATTAACCAAAGTATAGAGAAAACTGGAACTATTACTTGTTGCAACGTGACGTCACGCCCTCCAGCTAAGCTAATATTTTAACGTTCAAGATCTTAAATGTATGTGATATAAAAGAAAAAGGGACACAGTGCTTTGCTGCAACTTAACTGTAGAGAACAACATATTTTCTACCTGTTGCTAGTTGTTATCTCGTCTCCGCAGGTCCGTTAATGTCAAGTGTAAAAGTGAAACCACAAAAACAGTCACTGTTCAACCGGTTTAGTCAAACAATCAAATGCATAAAATCACACCAACACACCAACATGACCATGTTGACCAACAACTCAACATAGTCATCAGATACTCAGATACCAAAGCCAGAAAGGAAACATCAATTACCTGAGAAAGAAATGCAACATAAACGCTGCTGTGGACAGGAAAAACAGTTCGATCTGACCAGCTGTTTTAGCTCAATTACTTTTATATCAAGGTGTGTTTCCACTGTCTGATTCGTTCTAACATCCCGTTAAAGGTGGTCTCAGCAGCCCGTAATGTTGTGTACGCCAGAGACCGTTGAGGTGTTACCAAGGCCAAGGGATGAATCTGTCCACTGTCCAAGCTTTCCTCCCTGCGCACTTTCCCAGGGTATGAACAATAAATGTGATCATTTCATACAGAAACATTTTTGTTCAAAGAAAGTGGGACCAAAGTTTATCAGCTATCTGTGTTTTTCATCCTTCCAAACTGGTTCCTGAACCGCACAGAGCTCTTCTGACCTCTGACCCAGGGCATCAAACAGCAGATTTTGATTGCAAAAATTAACACACGTTTCATAGAACATCTTCAAACTCATATAAAACAGACATGAACAGCTTCATTACTAAACCATCTATTACCCTCAATATTTTCTGATTAGTTTTCTACTTCTTTGGTTTTAATGAACTAAGAAATTTTTCAAGTACTTATACTTCTTAAGAATGTGATCTAATATAAAAAAAACCTCTACAGCACAGACTAATTTTAGTCAAACTGTGATCATTATATCTAAGAAAACTGTTCTACTGATTAAATTATATATTGATTGAATTATGAGTCTAAATCTAACCTGAATTGAGGCCTACTCAAAACAATCATGATCAATCTAATATTTTAACATGCGCTAAAGTTAAACAAAAATTAAAACTAGCATAATTAAACTAATATTTCAAATACAATACAACAGAATAATAAGGCCCAAAGGCAGCACATTTCATAGGTCAGAGAAAAGTTTTAATAAAAAAATAGTGAGGGACTATATGCTAGCTATATCATAGTTATGCTAGTTAGTTATGCTAGCTAGTTATGCTAGCTTGAATTTGTCAAGCCGTGGCAACGGCGTGGCGTTGTAGAGAAAAAAATTAACATGAGTGGTTTTAAGTTGTTCTTAAGAGGTTTTTCTGCGTTTTTCCCCATTGCTGTTGCACTAAATTAAAATTAATAATACAAAATCTCCGGGTTTAATTTTGTTAACCGAATTATTTTACCGCAACAGACTGCATCATTGTGCGCATGCGCGAAATTTCCGAACGTAAACAATGACGTACGTGTCTGTAACTAATAAAAACTAGCAAACACACTCTTAGAAACCAATCAAAACGTTACAACAAAATAAAACTAATCTATAATGATGTGGATACTTTCTGCATTCACGTCAGAAAGTAACCAATCGCGCCTGTTTCTGAGGTTTTCTGCCTCCTGTCCTCCACGTCACCGCGACCTTTAAATCCGGTCACGTTTTCACTCAGAGCGTTGTGCGTCTGAAAACGTGCGGTTGACTGGAGCCTCTTTGGTGGAACATCTGACACATGGCGGCTGGTTTGTGAGGCGTCCCTCCCGCAGTGAGCGCAGTTTCCATCCTGCTGCCACCGCACGGAGCCCCGCTGCTCTCTGAAAACGCCACCTGGATCGGGTTTCGGTTTCAGGTCGCCTCGCGTCTGTCTGTGCATGTGATTCATTTTTACATGGAAATCGTGATGAATGTGGCATTTATAACGTTTTTTTTTTTTTTTGTTCTTCTTCGTCTCTAACTGATTATTTTACTGATTACAGATGTATTTATTACTGTCTTGCCCTGCAAGGAAAAAAATGGAGCTGGGAGTTTTATTTTAATACAATATCTGTGTGATCATGGCGCAAAAAAGTATGCGTGCTCTGTATGCGGCGCAAAGGGGCGCTGCGCTAGAGGGGGCGCCATGACAATGGTAGAAAATGGCATTTTCTGTATTTAACAGTTGTTTGTGTCATTGTTACCTAGAAATAACAAAAACTGAAATTGAGAAGACATTTTTCTTAACTGAAATAAGTAAAAACTGTAACTATTAAAAAGTGATGATAAGACCTATGTAATGTTTCTTTTTTAGGTAACTCTATGGCTGCAGGTGTGCGTCATTAGCCTGTCATGATAGCACAATTTGCTGGAGGATAAATTGTCCCAGAAACTATTGCGACATAAATACTAATATTGTCACCCTGAGGCAATTATCAACTATAATAGTAATAATAGGAATGGGATATTAATAAAGCAAACACTCAGCGATGAAAAAAACTTTAATTTCTAAAGCATATTTAACACCGGAAAACATTTTTAATATCTAAAACTGCACTTCAAAAATATTAATCACTCAGCTTAGACAAGAAAATCAGGCAAAATTGGCAGCTAATGCAAATTAACTACTTCACATGTTCAAATGTTTGCAGTGTTTTCCAAAGTGTTGGCTTTTTATTATTATTTTTTAGTTTTAGTTTTTATTATTAGGGGAGCATCTCTTCAAATATTGTTGTACAACTGGAAATTCTGAAAATCATTTTAATTAATCATGCAGTTATTTGATTTATTGTTTAATCTAATAGGTCTATGCTTCACAACAATTATACCTTTACAAATACAAATACTGCTCTTAAAAACATAGATTTTTATTTCTTTCTGGCGTCAGCCACATAAACAACGGAGATTAAAACGTAACAATCTGAACATTAGTGATAGTTTTGGGGTTTTCATAAAATTGGAATTTATTGAAATAACAATAAATAATTTTTGTCATAATAAAAATGTTTCTAGCTATAACTGGAATTGGAAATAAAAATCTTATATGATTTGATCCGGATGTTTTGCTGCTGGTTTAGACTTTAGAGTAGAATCAGTTCCCTAAACTTCACCCTGTTTCTAAATCAAGCTGTAAATCATCACATGAGGATCTTATTTTAAACATGTGACTCAAATTCTCCCCCTCAGATAAAAAAAACATTTATTAAAGTGATCGAAAACAACACAGGAACCACAAAGATTCAAATATTGCATAAAACTACTGAAATCCATATTTTAAAATGAAGTCTAAACAAAATGCAAATTAATAATCACCATAAACTGTGATTATAGCAAGCAAAGATTTAAAAGTCTCAAAGAAGAAAAACTGGTTGGTGCTCTTACTGTAGTGTGGATATTAATGTCACAGGAATGTATGGCCTTAAAATTAAGCAATAAAATGTTAAAGTCAATCCTAAACCAATAGGAACCCAGAACCAGATTATTTCAGTACATTGGTTGGTGTGTAGGCGATGCACAGATGATTTATCTAACCCAACATACGATGAATTACAAGAATCCAACTGAGAGTTAAAAACGCCATGAATCACTTTTTCAAGATCTTTGGTTGGAAGATATGACGTCAACATGGTAATTTCTCTTAATTGGGAAAAAAAAAACTGGATTTCACAGCAGTCTGTATAATTTAAAGTAAAACATATTCCTGACAGCAAAGGGTCTAGATTGTCATTTCCTTTTCTACCTAGTTTTAATATAATTCAGACGGTTCAAGAGTGATTATCTTGCTCAATTGGCAAATATATCAGAATATTATCAGCAAAATAGTGGATCAGAATATCCACTACTTTTAGTGCTACATACTAAAAGTAGTAAGGTTTATAAAGCAGTGGACCAAGAATAGAGCCTTGAGGAACGCCACAAGTGAGAAAAGCCATAGAAGAACCCAAGATAAAAAGCTGTTCCTTGGATACCTGGCCAAGTCGGGACAGTAAAGTCCTGCGGTCCAAGGTTTCACAGGTAGCTGAAACGCCTAAAAGCACTAAAACATGTCCAACCAAGTCCTGGCTTTAAATTAATTCCTGTTGTTGAATAATCGCACCGGGCTGAAAAAAAGGACAGGTCAAAGACATCGCTAAACTACCTCGACTGGTGTGAGAGTCTGTTGAGCTGTTTTTTTTGCTGCGCAGACATGAAATAAACAGTTTCTGTTTCCTTTAGGGTTCATAAAAAGCTGAAGAAGTTTTCTAAAGAACCAGTAAAATCAACATCCTTCAAGCTGGAACTGGAACCCGAACCGAAACACGAACTGGTTGTCAAGGCGTCCTACAACAACACAAAGTCTCCTGACTCTACAATCACCTTTCAGCCCTACACGGCTAGTAAGTCAACATCTAAATATGAACTCTGAGCCTCATAAAGGTTCTAATATGCTAAAATATGTAAAATATGTAAGGATAGCTCATGTTGTTGGTCGCCCAAGTTTGTTTCACTACTGATCAGTGAAGACTGAACCACAGGGAACGGTTTCCGTTTGACTTTTATGTTTTAATAGATGAGAAAAGTCTTCATACATAAGTGTCTAATGAAACAGAGCTGATGGGGAAAAATGGAGTAAATCTCTGTCAGTTTTAGTTGAAAGTTGAATCTGTTTTACTTTAGAAGGTCAAAACATTTCCAAATTCAAAAGCTGGGGATTTTTGAAACTCAGAAATTTCCAAATTTAAAGATGAAGAAATCTGTCATTAATCTGAGTTTCATTTTGCCAAAATTTTACTTTACAGTTTTTTTCTAGAAAATGTGTCTTTTTCCCAGCAAAGTTTCAACTTTTCAATCTCATAAATTTCAATTTTTTCTGAAACATTTTCAACTTTACAAACTCAGACATTTAAAAAAGTTTTCTAGAAAAGTTTGGCGAGGGGTTGGGGGAGGAGGTTCCTGAAAATTTGTCTTTTGTAAGTCAGAATTTTTTTTCAAGAACATTTCTGGGATTAATCTCTATTTCTGAGTTTTGTCTAGCCAAATTTCAATTTCACAAAACCAGTAATTTTCACGTTTTTATTCTAGAAAATTTGAGTTTTTTCTAGCAATGTCTCAACTTTTTAGACTCATAAACTTCAGTTTTAAATAATCTCAAAATTTCTGAATCTATTCTAGCAAATTTTCAACCTTAGGACCTTAGAAATTTCTGGGGTTTTCTTTTCTTTTCTTTTCTTTCTTATTGCTTGTGTTTTTTCTAGAAATGTTTCAGCTTTTTAACTCAGAACTTTCCAAATTTTTTAAAAGAAAATTGCTGAGATTAATCTAAAAATTTTGGATTTTTTTTTGGTGGAATTTTTCTCCTCCTTGTTTTCTGCCTACAGTGGCCTTCATAGAGTGTTGTATAAAACTAACTTTTATTTCGTTGTTGTGTGAAAAGCTGTGATTGGTCCTCCGCTGCTCTCGGTGGCCGGATATGGAACGATCATCCGGGGGAACATTTCGATGCCTGAAATAGATCCATACACAAAGGCTCAAGAAATATACTATGATTTCAGCTTCACAGTGAAGTGGAAGAAAGGAAATGGTGGACAAATTCAGGTAAAATGAATGTCTTTTATCAAATTTCTCTTATTTACAGCAAAGATTTCCTTCTGATTTCGTCATGTGAACAATCTCTGTTCTACTTTCTCTTTTGCTCAGGGTTTTCTGTGGTTCTGAAGCTTTACTTTACAGATAAAACTCCATTCAAAGATTAGTTAAAATACCTTACAACATTTTAAACTACAGATTTGATCTTTGAAGGAAAGGAGGATGCAGTTCATGTGGTTTTTTTTAACCTGATTCACCAACAATTTGCATCAGATTCTAGACTTTGTCATTCATAAACAGTAGCGATAACTAGAAAAAGAAACTCTGTTTCAGTTTCTGATGGCTGTTGTCTCATCCTGTTGTTTTCCAAACTGAAACTGAAAGATGCTTCAGATGATCTAGAAAACTTTTCTATTAGATACAATATTATCATCTAGCAGTTTGCTGTATGTGAAGCCATTTTTAATATAAAGTGAAGGAAACCATTGCTAACACAATTAGAGATTTAATGGAGACGTATAATTCAAACGCGTCACATTTTTCACAGTTTTTGAACTTCCATTTGGGTTTCTACTGCTTCTAAAAACAACCCAAGCGCTTTATAAAAAAAACAACACAAGTAGATGTTTTTTGGTGACCCGTTTTAAAAATCTTTCGAATGTAACGTAACAAATCAGCAGGCACCGCCCGTCACCTAGCAACCCCAGCAGAGTTCCGCCTGTCACCTAGCAACCCCAGCAGAGTTTCACCCATCATCTAGCAACCCAAGCTGAACTCCAGCATGTTTGGTCAGCTGGTTTTACTGTGGTAATAGCTGTATAATGGCTGCTGGGATCAGTAAAGTACTGCTGGATTTGAATTGAAATGAATCTGTTTGTTGCCATTTTTAAATGTGAGTGTAAACGCTGAGTTTGGGGGTGTGGCCAGCAGCAGCTTCTATAGACTTAAAGTGACAGGAACCCCAAAAACAGCTCATTTTGACAGGAGCTCAAACCAGGCAGAACTGACCAGAATAAAGTCTCACTTTCTAAGAAGAATTTTGTGTAAAAAAACTAATGAAAATGTTTGGTGTTGTGCATAGCCCCACCCTAACCTGTTCAAGGAAGCATGCGGGTCACCTTTTAAATGATTGATGTACCATGCTGATGGTTTGACTCCACAGATATGAACATTATTCAACTTGACCAAAGTACGGTGAAGATGTACTTTGTAGTCCAACAGACTCTTAAAGATCATGCAGTATTTTGTTTTTACCTAGTTCTCATATGACGTCACACTCCAATGAACTTTGTAGCTGATGGCCATCTTGGTAGGCAGTTGCTATGGAGTTGCTATGACAGCAGTAAACAAGCCACAAGCTTAGAACTAGCTCTCTCCTTGTTTCTATCTAATTTAAAAATATAAGTACATTGCAACTTTTTTACCACTCTACTCACCTCTGTGTAATACTACGATAAATACCAGTGACATTTACTGTACCAGCAAAGTTAGCTTAGCTAATGTAGCTTTTTTCTGCTAGCTAAGACGGGCATGTTGCTTATGGGTTTGTTGCAGTCTTCAGCTGCTTATTATTCACCTAAAGAGTTTGTACGTCCTTTACAAATCCATTTAAACACCAATTGTATGCATCCATGGATTTCAGGCCATGAAGCTCCTCCATGTTTATCGCACTCTTTGTGATCATTAAATAGTGAACTATTTTATAGTGGGAGATTGGAGGCAGCTCGTCCATGTCGTCACATGTTTAAGTCTTTATCAGCTATTTTGCAAATATATATTCCTCTCACACATTGGTCAACAGCATCCACATATTTTCTTCTTGTTGGCATTGAGTCCACTATGCTTTGCACTGCACTTGCCTACCAAGATGGCACCGTTCAGATTTGTGGGAACTATGTATCGAATTAATTGGAATCTAAACGCTCCACATCATTTGAACTGTCTGGGCTAAAAATGAGGCTTTCAGAACAGGAAACATGACTCACGCCCAAACCTTTCGGTCAAGTCTGGACGGATTTCTTCAAATGCTCCAATTCATAATCATGTTTGAAGAAAACATGACTCAGCTGCAATGAAAACAGAAAAATCATGTGGATTTATGTCTCAATTATTTTCAGGAGTTGAAAACTCAAAGCAGGAACTTTAACCTCACCGACCTGGAGAAAGGTGTGGAGTACTGCATACAGGTGCTTCCCAAGTCCCGATTGAACGAAAACACGCAGTGGACCGAGTGGAAATGCGCCTTCACCAGCATACCAGAACCATATTACGGTGAGCTGGACCGCCACAACAAATTCTGTTCAATAAAGTACAATACACTGCAAAAACTAAATCTTAACAAGTAATTTTGGTTTAGTTTCTTCTGCAAATATCTTAGTACACCTTAAATTAGACAACACTGACTTGAAAGAAACTTTTCAGCAAAATATATGAGCTTGTTTTAAGTCAATAATTCCTTAATGCTCATTAAAAAAATACTACTTCCACTTGCAGATTTTTCCTGTTTATAAGTTTTAAAAATCTGTCAATAGAACAAGCACCATTTTATCAATATTAATGAATTATTGATTTGAAACAAGCTGATATATTTTGCTGAAAGGTTACTAACAAAAGTTAGTTTTGTCCTTTTTAAGGTGTACAAATATATTTGAAGTAAAAACTAGATCAAAAATGCTGTAATAACACTGTAAAATAGAAATAGTTCTTCAACATACACTGCAAAACCACAAAAAAGTCTTTTTGGTTTAATTTCTACTGCAAATATTTTTAATACACTTGAAATATAACAAAACTAACTTAGAATTCACTTTTCAGAAAAATATAGGACCTAATTTTAAGTAAATAATTATTGAATATGGATGAAAAAGTACTGGTTCCATTGGCAAATTATTTCACTTATAACATGGTAAAAAAGTCTTGTTTTAAGGGAAATAATCTGCCAAAGGACCTTGCAAATTTTCATCAATGTAAAGGAATTATTGATTATCTTGCTGAAAATTTACTTATAATTTAGTTTTGTTTTATTTCAAGAATTTAAAAATATTTGAACTGGAAACTAGTAAAATACGTGATAAGATTTTGTATTTTTGCAGCCCTCTGAGTTTAAAAATAGACATTTAAACAAAGTAAATCCCAGTGTGATGTCAGGTGGCAGATCCAGTATTTCCAGTCTGACTGAATTCCTTGTTATTCCATGGTTGTTTTCAGGATTTTTGGTTTTAGCCGTCGTCACAGCTGTTTTGATTTTTTCCCTGATTGGCCTGGTGACGGGAATGTTCTGCCTCTACTACACCGGATTCCTGTGCAAACTAAAGGAAATGCCGGCAGCCCTCATGGTGAGATAATGATTCATCTGTCAATATTCTGGGTCACCCTTATTCCTACACTGCAAAAACACAAAACCGTAACTTTTCTCATTACCTGGTTTCATGCCTCCCTTGGGATCGACTGCATGACATTTACATATTAGGGCCAATATAGACAGAAAAAAAGTTTCCACCCAAAATCTCTTACGTTACATTTCTGGGTTTCAAAAGTTGAAAATTTTTGGACTTTTGAAAAAATGTTCAGGTTTCAATGTCACACATTATTAACTTTTGAAACACAAAAGTTTAAAAAAAATTCAAGACTTCTGAGATTGATGTGATTTTCTTTTTTTTCTAGCAAATTTTCAACTTTTCACACTTTGAAATTTCTAAGTTTTCTCTAGTTGTTTTAGCAAATTTTTGACTTTTCAGACTCTGAAGTCTTTTTTTTTTCTACAGCACTTCTGAAATTAATCTAAAAATTTCTGAGTTTTTTCTAGCACATTTTACACTTTTCAAATTCAGAATTTTTCAAGTTTTCTATATAAATTTCTGAGATAGTTCTCAAAATTTTAGCACTTTTTTTTTTTTTTTTTTTACTTTTTAGCCTTTTTTTCTTAAGAAAATTTCTGAGTTTTCTTGGTGGAAATTTATTCCTTTTTTTGATCTATTTTGGCCCTAATTTGCCACCATACTCCTGACCCTTGCAGCTCTCTAACCACAGTTTGTTTCCAGTTACAGTTCCTGTTTCTGCCTTCTCATTTCCTCTTCCTCAGGTCGTTTTGAGGCGAAGCTATGTCCTAACCCTGAGCACCACGGACATCGACCGGGTCACCATCATCCCCCAGACGGTAAAAACCAGAAACCGCCCGGCGACATCTCCGTCTCCCGCCGGGGACGCCAGCTCTGAGGACGAAGACGGCGATGAGGAGGCTGCAGTGAAGCTGTACATGGACAGAAACGCAGAACTTTCTACAGGCGGCAGTTCTGCTGACAGCAGTGGGAACATCGACGTGAAGAAGGGTGACTTCATGGAGGTGGAGTCCAACCAGTATGAGGCCAAAGCAGAAACTCTTTTTATTCATGCTAAAGATCAATCTGGACAGGAGGACTCCATAACTCAGCAGGAGGAAATCAAAATGGAGACTCTGGAGTACTCTGGAGACATCAACCTGTTCTCCGTCACCCTCGCCTCCATGGCTGCTTGTGAGGAAGATGAGGTAGAGGAGGATCGGGACTCTGGAAGCTCTTCCAAGGACTTTCTGAGGACTTACATCCTAAAACCTCTGAGCCAGATGGACTCTGAAAGTGAACGGGACGATGGGATGCGTCCGTCAGAGTCGGGACAAGATGGCAGCTGCACAGAGTGCTGGATTGACGAGGAGGAAGAAGAGGAGGAAGAAGAGTTCTCTGGATATCTGACAAATAAATGAAATGTTTTCTCAAACTGGAGAACTGCATGTTAAAACAACACAGTGGCGCAAAAGGCCTCTATGCAGCCTATGCAACGCATAGGGGCGCTGCACTAGAGGGGGCGCAAAAATGATGTGGGGAATTTTTTTCTAGTCAGCATTTTATGTACTTAACAGCTGTTTGTGTATGAAATAACAGAGGAACAGCACTGATTAGGCGCCTCCCCTCCTGCCAGCCGCTCTCCCTCCCATACAGGTAACTTGGGCGGCGGCCCTTCGAGAAGCGGTGAGGCGCGTTTTTTTTTTTTTTTTTTTTTCTGTTAAATTTGAATTGCATTAGTGCCTCGACAACAGGGAGCTAATGTTGGGCGCAGAAAAAAACTGCAGGGCACAAAACAGAAAACAGAAGAGAGGGATAAAGATATTGGAGAGACAAAGAAAAGCTTTTCAAAGTAATTGAAAGACAGAAGGTCAGTAATGTCAGTGTATCAACAAGAGAGTTGTAAATATTCAGGTTAGCTTAAGCTAGGCTAAAATAACAGGTGGTTGTTGTTTCTTCGCCCTGTATTGAACCAATACGATTTATTCCGTATTGCTATAAATGTCTGATAGACAAACTATCACACATCTCAACAATAAGTGTAATAATAATGACCAAAACAAAACACGGGAAATATTAAGGTCCGCTAAATTGTCATTGCGGGACCTAAATAGGACCCCCTCCCCAACCCCACGAACTGACGCTGTTGTCATGGTTGCTTAGAGACGGACACTGCGCAGCCGCAGTGAGCTGCTATCAACCAGTGAATTTTTAAAATGTCCATCCGATACTACACCGTCCTTAAAACCTCTGGCAAAAATACAGACGGTAGTGGGAAGACACACATTACAGACTAAATGTCACAGTGACGTTTAATAGGGGCATTAAATAATGTGTCGGCGATATTCAGTGACGCCCAGTTGGGTTGTGTGATATCAGACAGAATAGTCAGGAGAGGAACCACAGATCATCAGAACCTAAAGAACCAGACATCAGTCTCTTCATCCCTCAATCATTTCCTGAGACCGATGAGATGTTCGCATCCACCTCAAAAATATGTAGTTGCGCCCCTGAAACAACAGGTCCATTTCTGATTCTACAATGGAATAATCACCCACACTGCAAAAACACAAAATATTAACAAGTATTGTTATTTAGTTTCTAGTGCAAATATCTTAATACACTTAAAATAAGACAATATTCACTTAGAAGTAACTCTTCAGCAATATGAGCTTGTTTTAGGTCAATAATTCATTAATAATGATGAAAACGTACTGGTTCCATTGGCAGAATATTTCACTTATTTCACAATCAACAGGCACTGCACCGTTCCCTAGCAACCCCCGCCAAGTCCAGCTTGTCGCCTAGCAACCCAGTTCTATTTCTACTGGCAGATTATTTCACTTATAACAAGATGTTTTTCCCTTGTTATAAGTGAAATAATCTGCCAATGGAACTGGTACTTTTTATCAATATTAAGGAATCATTATTATAAAATATGCTCCTATATTTTTCTGAAAAGTTACTAATAAGTTAGTTTTGTCTTATTTTAAGCATACTAAGATGTTTCCACTATAAACTAGACGTAAATACTTGGTAAGAGTTTGTGTTTTTGCAATGTGGATGATTATTGCATTTATCGGTTCTCATCCTGAATTGTAGAATCAGAAATGGATCTGTTCTTCTTCTTCAGCTGGTCCATGCGGGTTGCTTTGGAGTCACACAGAAGTCTGTCTTTTGTGGCATTTCGCATTTAATTAGTAGTTCAAATGACAAAAGAGTTTATTTTCATTAATTTGAGCATCAAAACCTGCTGTGTGAATGTAGTCTTAAAATTTCTCAATTTTTCTACACAACTACTTTAATAAGAAGACGTTTACTACAGGGAACACATTGACTACTGTTAATTACTCCACATAACCCTGTCCCAATAATGTCGATGTGACATCGTCTCCAGTTTTTAAACTCAGACCTACTGCAATTGCTTCTAATCGTAAAGCTCTCTTCACATTCCCAGTTTGTCAGATCTGTTCAGTTATTTAATCCAGCCCTAACAATATCGGTGCTCAAAGTTTTTACCGTCTAGATTTTTGGTTTTCCTGCAGCAGTATTTCATGTTTTTGTGATTGTTCATATTTCAGTTCCAGTTGGTTTATGCTGGGTCAAAATGAAACCAGACCAGTGGCTCAGAACAAACACAAATGTTTATCTGCTTCACCTGTTTTAAAGGTGAAAACAACAAAATAAAAATGTGTTAAAAGTTTTCACTGTGCCTCCTGTGTGATCTTTTTGTTTTCTGATATGTTTTGATTAAAAAAAACGATCTTTCTGAATCTGAACATAGGTTTTATTATGTTTCAGAATGAGGTAAACTTTCAGTCTTGGATGACAACATCACAGTGGACTGTTATCCATTCACCAGAAACTAAACCAAAAGGAAAAGTGTTCTGGGATTAGATCATTTTCTGACACGTGGTACTTATGGCCTACCATATAAGATCTAAACATTTTAACACTGCAGAAACAAACTTACTAAGTATTTTCGGTCTAATTTTTAGTACTTTTGAAATAAGACAATTAATTTATAAGTGACATTTCCACAAGATATAGGAGCTTTTTTTAAATCAATAATCCCTTAATCCTGATGACAAAGTATTAGTTCCACTGGCAGATTATTTCTTATAACATGGAAAAAATATCTTATTATATGAAAATATCTGCCAGTGTAACTTGAACTTATTCATTTGTATTAAGGAATTATTGACGTATGTTGCTGAAAAGTTTTTTGTAAGTTAGTTTTGTCTAATTTTATGTGTATTAAGATATTTGCAATAGAAAATACACCAAAAATACCTAGTAAGATTGTTTTTGTAGTGAAACCACAAAACCATATTAATTTGAGATTTATTTTTATGCACATCCTTTTTATTGTATCATAAAAAGTTGACATTCCTCTTTCCTGTGGTTTTCCAGCTTCTCTTGGGAAGTATTTAGATAGGCAGATATCTGTCTATTCAGCTAGCTAGCTACGTATTGAGATAACTAGCTAGCCAGTCAGCCAGCTACTAGTTACGTATCGAACTAGCAGCAAGCTAATAGCCACATATCGAGCTAGCTAGCTACTAGTTACGTAACGAGCTACTAGCAGTTAATAGCCACGAATCGAGCTAGCTACGTTAGCTAGCTTCACATCTATTGAAAAAACATGGTATATTAATACGTTAGTTATAATTTTTTTTTTTTTGCAACAAGGAAGTAGAATATGTCTTGCATCAACTCTTCTCCTTCCTGATTATTTCCAGATAAATTATCTTATCTTGAGGGGTTTTTGTATTATTCCAGATGACTCACATGACACAGCAGCATTCATTTTATTATCAATTCAACAGAAATTAAACCAAAAGTAAAAGTGGGAGAGACCAGACCACTTAGAGACTCTCTAAGTGGGGGCAGTTCAGTGAAACATAATCACAACAACTCAGATGTTCTGGTTTATGAAAACAGTTGATCTTTTTCATAACTATGACCTGAAATCAAAAATAATAATACTGATTGCAATATATGGATTACACGACATATTTTGGTCAAAAAGTTACGTTTCTCATAGGCCCACTGTAGATAGGAAAGAAGAGGAGTAGATTTCCTCCAAAAACTCAGGAATGTTTAGATTAATCTTAGGAAATTTTAAAGAAAAAATTTGGAAATTTCTGAGTATGAACATTTGCGAGAAAATATCAGAAATGTTGAGAATAATCTCAGGAATTTTTCTGAAAAAGCAAGGACATTTCTGAGATTCAGAGGTCAAAAGTTCTTTTTTCTCTCTCGATAAATCTCAGAAACGTTCTGGAAAAAAATAGAAGTTTCTGAGCTTCAAAAGTTTAACATTTTGAAAACTTTCGACTTTTCAACTTTTTGACAATTTTCAAAAATGTTCAACTTTTCAAAAGTCGACAGTATTAAATATTTTCTAGAAAAAAGTAATTTTCTGAGTTCAAAAGTTGAACATTTTTGACTTTTGAACTCAGAAATTTGGGTGTTATTTTATTTTATGCAGATAAAATAAAATCAGATTTTATTTTAAAATAAAATCTGATTTTATTTTATCTTAAGTTTTCTTTCAGTTCATTTTGTACATTTTGACAGATTTATCTTATTTCATTATTATTATATTTTTTGCTTGTGTTCTTATTTGTTATTGCTTAATTTTATGTTTGTATTTCATCATACATTTGGTCTTATTTTCCTCTGATTATAGTGTTACATATTTATTTCATTTTATTTTAGTATCATTTAGAGTTTTACTTGATTTTTTCCCCCCACAGATTTATTCCATTTTCATTTATTCAGTTTGTTATTTAATCGTATTACTAGTAGTTTTTGTCTTAATATTTTTAAAACCTCATAAAGCTATTTTAGTTTATTTGAGTTATTTTGCTCTTACAGTATTTTGTATTTGTTTATTTAAAAATAATTATTTTGTGAAATGAGGACTTTTATACTGATGAATAAAAAACAAGTCTGAATTCATCATATTTTCCCTGTTTGTATGTCGATCAAGAGTCTTTACGCTCAGTCAAAGTTAAAGTTTTTTGTTTACTGATCATTTTTAAGCTTTTAGCCAGAGTTAAAGATTGTTAAAACTGTAAATTAAACGATTTAAACTGTAAATTGTGAAGCTCTTCACGTAAAAGGCTGGGTAGGTCACATGACTTCCTATCAACCGCTTCCATTATGTCGCATTCATTGTCAGTCGTACGTTTGATGTTAAATTTACATGCGGAAAAAGAAAGGCAATCGCAAGTAAGTAAATGCTTGAATTGCCATCAGTAGCACATGTAATTATAACTGTAGAATAATACCGAGATAGTTTATAAAATCTCTATTCATAAACTATCTGGGTATGATAGTTTATGAACGCTTCCTAAAGAGGTTTTAAAAGTAACAGCATGTCAGTGAACGCACCAGCAGCAGGAGTACTTATTACGGTTCCCTGGATGGGTTGTCTTCTGTCCGTGGTGGGAATATTTCCCTGAAGTCCAAATGGACGTCGCTGGGAAACCTCATACTTTTCTTCCGAACCAGTTTCCGAGTAAAATCCGGTTCGGTTTCTGGAGTTTTACTGGTTCCGAGCGATGCTAGTCCGTGTTTAAGCTAGCGACACGTTTCCGGGGAGTGGGCGTCTGTTTAGTGGGGTACCGTCCAAATGTTTGGCGTTTAGTGGACTCGTTGGGTTTATTTAGTTAACTTTTAAAGAGAAGCGTCAGGTGAAGAGTTAAGGAACATGAAAGCAGCGGAGTCCAGGAGAAAACGGTTCTGAGATGGTTTCATTATGACCGAACTGCTGTGGATTCTCACCTGGCTGCAGCTGGCGCTGAGAGGTGAGTTCAAAGTTTACCAACCAGAAACACCTGCATTATTACGATTCTCTGAGCTTTTTATCCTTTATTTATTTATTTATGAGCTCATTGTGGAGCCATGAACTGCAATACATGCTCAAATCTTGGCAGTGGCATCTAGAGTGGCGCTTCCGGTGACAGGAGCCGCAGATTGGTTTTGGCAGCTGACACAGATTCTGTGGCATATTTATTATCAATACAGATACGTTTATTTTGAACAAATCTGCTAAATAAATGAATAAAAATACATAAGTACATGCACACAAGCAGTCACTAATTTGGTGGCATGTGTCACCGAATCTGTGGCATCTGTATGGACATATTCATATGTATTCTTTTTATTATTGTTTTTATTGATTTGTTTGAAGCAAACTTATTTATATCCATATTTAATATTCAATCTGCCACTGAATCTGTGGCATCTGTATGGACATATTCAGATGTATTCTTTTTATTATTGTTTTTATTGATTTGTTTGAAGTAAACTTATTTATATTTAATATTCAATCTGCCACTGAATCTGTGGCAGCTGACACGATTTGAGCTGAAGTGCGTTTTACTTTTTCACGATTCCTTACATTTCAGACACAAAGTTCAAAGTTTTTATTGGTTTTTTTACGTGACAGACTGCTATAAACAGAGCAGGGAAACTTGCAAATAACTTGAAACTGTGACATGTATTTGTTTTCAAGCTAACGGTGGATAGTTATCGTATTACCTATTTCTCATCATGATTATAATTTTGATTTATATTCGTCATGTTAAATTCACTCCTGTCCCACAGTGTTGCAGCCTCTTTCATAAATCATCCATATATACACTAAAAACAAGAGGAGACAAAATACTTCCTTGTCTAACCGCATTCCTTATTTTAAAAGGAACTGACACACAGTTATCCCATCATATGTACATTAACTGATGCGTGAACCAAAAGGACAAAATTCTAACAACAGATCTGGGAACTTCTCTGTTGATAAAATAATTTTCATGATTAACCCGATCAAAAGCCTTTGAGGCATCAATAAAACACATAAAAATTGTAGAGTTGTTCCAATTATGCAAATCTAAAATCTTTTTCAAAGCGAAGACACACATATCTGAGCCATGCTGTGATTTTAAACCAAACTGGCTATACGAAGTAAGGAGAAAATGTTCTATCTTACTCAATATAATCCTCTCCAGAACCTTGGATAGTGCACTGGCTAACGCTATGGGCCGATAATTATTTATTTTCCCAGCTTTATCCTTTACATTAGGCACTATTATAACAGATAGAAATAAATCAGGCAAAATGCCATGGACTGAAAACCCAGTAAAATACAGAGCAAGCAAAGGAAAGAGTTTTCTTACTATTTTTTCCCACTGTTTGTTCAATGAAAGCATGAAAAAATTCAAAAACTGTAGTCACAATTTGCAGTTTAATTGTATGAATCACATTTCTTTATATGACTGGTGTCCTTCAGAAGTGCATTTCAAAGAGGAATGTTTTTCAAGAGCAGTATTTGTGTTTGTGGGGCTTTTATTGCTGTGACACACAGTCATGTAGCCATGCAGTTTCCTAAAAAAAGAAGAAGCAATAAATAGTTCTTCTTTCATTGTTATCACAATTACGTTTGCTACAACCGATTAATTTAGTTATTTTTGACAATTAATTGGATACAATTATTTCTATTTATATCATCATTTAAAATTTTTATCCTTATATTTTTATTATTTTTAATCATTTTTAAGTTTTATACTTATTTATTTTTAGTCATTTTCATTTTTAGTTGTTTTTTTAAAATCATTTTACATTTTTTAATTCTGTGTATGAGGTGAGTGAGAGATACTTTTCAAAACATTAAATTTTATTATTTTAGTTTATCTTGTCTGTGCTATAAAGTAAAATACTAGAAACAAGACATTATTAGTAACAGCAATAAGTGATATATTAGTGAATTGAAAGTCTTTTTTTAGTTATTTTGGATTGTTTTTAGTAGGAAAAGTATGAAAACTTGGAAAAGTTCTTGAATTTTACTGTTGAAAAAGTGTACAAACCAAAACTGAACTATAGCAGATGACCTGTAAAGAATTCACTTTATTTTTCCCCATGATTGAAAATAGAATTTCCATTAAAACTTGCATTTTGTCCCCTTCTGCTCACCGTTCTGGTTGTTTTTGTGTTGCAGCTCTGAGTGGGCTCCCAGCACCACGAAACATCAAGGTGACTTTGGATCAGTCGGGTTACATGCTGAGATGGGAACCTGGAGCGGGATCCCCCTATGGGACGTCTTTTAACGTTCATACCTTCAGGTGGGTCTCACCTGGTGGCGTGTTTGAGTGGAAATCTCTGCAGGCTGTTGTGGTTTCAACGGGAGAAACGGTGCAGATGAGTCAGTGTTTGTGTTGAGAGACTCACACCTAGAAAGCAAACCGGAGGACCTGGAGGAGTTTCACTTCAGGAAATGTTTCCTAAACAAACCTTCAGCCAGCAGCCGCTACCCGGGAATCCGGATAACATCAGATTTCAATTAAAGCTACTGGGACCAAATCATTTTATCAGCCGTTTCATCTACAGTCACACAGTTTATTGATATAGTAATTAATCACCTACTTTACTGGATTAACATTTAGAATCAATACCAGTTTGTTATAAAATCCTGTCTGAATGTTGAATTTAATTGAACTGTCCATTAACAATTGTTATGACAAATCTAAATGAGGAAATGTGTCTGTAGTTACTAAAACTTCACTTTATGGTTATATTTGGGAAAACAACACCACTACAAACTATTAATACTTCTGAGTAAGCTTGTTGCAATAAGCAATCAATCAGTTAATCGCATGATTAATTAAAATGAGCTCGATAATTTCCATTTGCATGATTATTTATTTCTCTATTTCTACTAAAAACTGGATGACAAAAAGCCCTTTTTTTAAGGATAATTTTGTTCAGAGGCTTCAGTATCCATTCTATTTGTTGTTTTATTTATTTTATATATTTAAAAAGTCTTCCAGTTCCAGACTTAAATGTTTGTTAAAAATTAAAATCTATTGCTCTTTGAGAGGGTGAACTTACTTGTTTTATGCCATTACCGTTATATTACTTGAAAATGGTCTCAAAACATCAGTATTATTATGGCTTATCTCAATAACTTCTGGGACAATTTATCATCCTGCTAAATTTTGTTATTGAGACAGGCCAAAATCATTTTTAGATAATAAGATTTCAGTTTATTATTATTATTTCAGTTGCTAGGTAACGGATGGAACTCTGCTGGGGTTGCTAGGTGACGGATGGAACTCTGCTGGGGTTGCTAGGTGACAGCGCAGTTCCAGTCAGTTCTGACGTTATGAAACGGCTTATTTTCCACACACCGAAAAGCATAAAATTATTTCCAAAAAACAGCTGAGTGGTGTTTTTAAGGGTTTTGGTTGTTTTTAGAAGTAGTTGAGACCCAAATGGAAGTATGGTACAAAAAACATCCAAAATATGAATTTTCCATAATGGGTTCGCTTTAAAAAACTGCTCCCTTAGTTAAGGGGGGGAGGGGTGGTAGCTCAGTTTAGATACCCTTAGATTGTTTTTTTATTATTATTATTTTTTATTTTTTTTACTTTGAGACTCATGGTGAACGTAGCCATTAAAAATTATTTCAACCTCTTGTTTTCTGCTTGGTTTTCCCTCTCCAGCCAGAAATCAAGAAATCAGTTCATGCCTGTATCCGGCTGCCAACAGGTTCAGAATCCACTGACCTGCAACCTGACTGAAACATTTGGAGACCTACTGTCTAGCTTTGACATCCAGGTGAAGGCTCACCTGGGGAACCGTTCATCCGAACCAGCCCAACCTAAAGAATATAAACCAATGGGTGAGTTACCTCCATGTTTGGACCAGGGCTGGCATAGCTTTGGTACTGAAGAGGCTTCTTTGTCTGATTCACTTTGTTTTTTTTTATTTTTATTAAACTGGTTATTTCATGTTGTTTTATTTCAAAAGGGAAAATGTGCATTGCATAATATGACAGAGCTAGCCATAAGGGCTAGTTTTCATCTGCAGTCCCTTAAGGTACAATAATATAAAAAAACAAGTTTCAGTAATATTTTTATTTGAAGCATTACGCTGTCATAAACATTACATAACACCTGCTATGAACATGAGGGAGTCTTCATGAATGTTTGACATTTTCAATGCAAGATTGCATTAAAAGAGCATTATTTAGCATTATTTGGTAAATAATAAAATTTTTATGCAAAGTTGCATTAAAACCTACCTTACAAATCAAGTAAAAGAGTCAACTCTGCATTAAAAGTGTCGTTATTTTACCGAAAGACACTAGATGACTGTAGTGTCTACACTGTAGACACTACAGTCGTAAACGATCATGAAAACTCTTTCATGTAGTCGTGTCAGTCTGATGCTCAACCCTTCAAATAAAGTCTTACCAAGCTTCTTCCAAAAAAAGGAATAATAATGATGAACGCAGCACATTTTTTTATCAAAATGAACATATTAAGTTACAAATTTAAGAAAAATAAAAAGCACAAATGTGCACCACAGTGCATAAAATCAGAATCACATGGAGTTTTCCCTTTACATTTCATTTCCTCATAATTAGTTGTTTAGTTTGCTTTTAAATTCTGATTTGAGGTTTGTTTTGCAGTGTCAAATGAAAACAATCTGAGGAGCAATGCCACTTCTTTAAATGGTTCACGTTCACTTATTTTAACAATCGCCTCGGGGAAACTTTCATAATTTACGACATGTTTGCACTCATCTGATGACTGAGCATTGCATTATGGTTGTTAAATCATGTGATCGTGTCTCTGCCCTGCCAGCTCATCTGCCTCTGCCCAGGCTCAACGTCACATCCTGCAGCACCAAACTCTGCCTGGGCTTCCAGGCTCCATACTCGCTGTTCCAGGAGACCTACAACCTGATCACATACCAGCTTCGGATCGAGAGCAGCAACACAGACGAACCCAAGGTACCGATTTATAAATGGAGCTGGTTTCAGCAGCCTGGATGCTTTCTGTTAGCATCATCAGAACCTAAAGGAGTTAAACTTTTATACGACTTGCTGAACATGAATCACAAATATCGTCATCTGATGTGGTTTAAAAAGCCTGCAGCAGCATGAGGTTACCACAGGATTTATTCAGGATGTCAAAAGAAGAGATGTTTCTCTTCCTATAAATAATATAAATGCAGGAATTGTTTTCAAGTTCAGAGATAAAATCATTCGAACCTCCACTGCAAGTGAAGATTATTGGTAAGATATGGAAACTAGAACCTCAACTCGTATTAAACATATTGAACTTTAACAGTGATGTTAGTCTCATCATGCTGTTATAACCTGCTGCAAACGATTAATCGTGATTAATCAATGGTTGAAATAATCACCAACTAAGTTAGTAATCGATTTAATCGTTAACTGGAGCAAATGGATTCAAAAATATGCTAGAAACAGAGCAGTAATTAACCCAAAACTCTACAAAATGTAGATAAGTTTTACATTTAAGATTAAAAAAAACTTTCTGTAAACATGTTTTACCTTGATATACGTATGTGGTGGTTTTATCTTCAGGAAGACCTTGGAGGTTAGCATCTGCTGATGCCATGATGGCTTCCACTATGTGTAATAACTATATTTGACGTTTGAAGAAGGGCTGAAATGATTAATTGATTATTGGAATAATCGGTAATTAATTTAGTAATCAATTAATTGCTAACTGGAGTAAACTGATTTAGAAATAGGCAATTCGCTTCAGAAAAACAACCTCAAAGGTGTCAATTAAGCCAAAACTATACAAAAATGCATAAAGTTTGCATTTAAGATTTTAAAAGAACTTTTTCTGTAAATATGTTCTACTAAAAACTTTCAAGTGGACAAAAAGAAACCTTTTTTTTGTCACCTTGCTTAAATTCAATTATGTTAGTCATTGTGTTTGTGAATAGACATTTTGATGTGCTTTGGTTGTCAACAACACCAAGGCCACCATCTTGTTTTACAGCTTTTATTTATTTTGACTTTTATAAAAACTTTAAATGAAGAATCTTGTGAAGTTATTCTGTGGTATCAGTTTTACAAATAAGGAAATAATTAATCTTTCAACACATCAGCATCAAATTATCAGTAGCGAGACTCTGAAACTGTTAAGCACACAGCTGAGTTTATTTCAAAGAAAGAACCACCTGGTTGTCACGAAACTATTAAAGCTTTTTTCTCATCAAAACTTCTTTATTTAGTCATTTAAGACATACTTCTGATAAAACTGCATCTTTATTCTGCTAACATAATATTTCTTGTTAAATATAAAGTCTCGTACTTTGGCCCTGATAATTTACAACTCACAGAAAAGATGATTGAAATCAAAAAAGCCACTTTCTGGAAATGTTTTTTGTAATTTATTATATAGAAAACAAAATGCATTAAAATTGGAAATAGGATCTTTTATGAACAGAATCTGAGATTTCATGTTTACACTGTAAACATCTTAAGGCATCTAAACTGATGTTTTTGTTGTCGTTTTTAACTAAAAATCACAGTTTTGATTGTTGTTTTGCTGTGTGACATCCCTGCTCTTCTCCTCTTCCTGTCAGAACCTGCCCATTCGTTCCCTGAAAAGCATTGAAAATGTGACGGATCTGGTTCCGGGCAGAGATTACTGCGTCTCGATCCGGTTCGACTACCCCCTGAATAACCTGTCGTCCAACTTCAGCCAGCCTGAATGCATTTCTGTCCCAGGACCCTTTTCTTCAGGTGGAAACATTTTTTCCTGTTGTTTTCTAAATGCTTCAGTCTGTATTTACTCAGTTCACCTGTTTTTATTGGACAAACAAGTTATTTAATGTTTTTATTGAGCTGCTGAAATACCCGAGGAACAAAATCAATATGAGGTTTGTGTGAAATTTCTAAATATTTCTATGAATTTTATTGAATTTTTCTTCTGAAGTCCAAAGAAATTAAGTGTTGCTCTTTCAACTAATATTAGGATCCTAATCTACAGACCCCATTTGTGTTTAAATGAGAAAAAAAGAGGAAAAAGTGGGAAATGTAAATAAAAATAGAAACATTACACAAAATAAACCATTATTTACAGTTGAAACCAGAAGCTTACATACTTCTGTGCTCAGATGTATAAAAACATCTTTTATTTTTCCTCACTGTGAAGTGAAATCAAAGAATATCTTTTTAGTCTTATGTTAGAATTAGTAAAATTATTTGTATTTGCTAAATGCCAGAAAAGTAAGCAGGAAAATTTTTTAGAGATTTTGTTTTTGTTACTTTCTTTGTATATTGTGTTTTAAATATTTAATTTGAGCAATAAGGGCTCATTTGTTGGATTGTTTCAACAAATGACTGTGTATTATGACTTATTGAACTTTATAGTTTTATATGTTTATATTTTTGTTAAATTAGTGGTTTATTTTCAGACCATTTGGGTGTTTAGAATGTATAAGATATTGTTAATAATAGTAATAAATTATACCATATAATAGTAAATCGATACTGGTAATGGATTGTTTTTAATGTCAAGTGTGGTTCTAGAAAGTTTTGAAAAATGTTTTTACTATGAGAAAAGTGTACAAACCCTGATAGAGGACTTAAAAAAAAAAAAAAGTATTAATGAGGAAATAAATCCTGTTTGAAAGGAAAAAGGTCCAGTCAGTTTCTGCCATGATGAAGGTGTTTTCTCTGGATTAATCATTTAAAATAATGTGTGCTCCTTGCAGACGCAGTCATTTCTACAGTGCTGAGTTTATTGGTGATAGCCGTCATCGCTGTCTTTGCGCTGCTGTTCTGCACCGGTTTCATCGGTCTGAAACAGAGTCCGATGCCTTCGGTTCTGGTGAGTAAAACGGAAAACGACTTTAGGATGTGGAAATATGGTGAAAAAATAGAATATTGTGGATTTTCTGTCCCTTTTTTCAGAAAGTAAAACTCTTATGTTCATGTATAAAAATCAAATCCTTAAAATGTCTTAAATATATGTATCTAAAAAAATCAAGGTCTTAAAGAATCTTAAATTAACGTATCTAAAATTAAAGCAATAAAATGTCAAGAGTCGTAGAAAAAAAAGTTGGCCTTAAATACATCAATCACTGGTCTTAAATTTAGTTGTGGTAGGACTATTTAATCTAGTATATTCTGTTTTATTTTATTTTTTTTGTGCAAACTTCTGACTGCTGCTGCTGTGGCTACTGCTAACTAGCTGCTAATATACCTTCGCTAGCTAGTTAGCTCTTTTATGTCCATTATGCCTAAGTTTAAATTTCTTTCTGTTGACTGGATAACGTTCATCTTCGCCAGTTGCCAACACATATGATTTATTTGTGCTTTTCTGTCTTGGTAAAAGTCTTAAATGCTGTTCATAATGGTCTTAAAAAAATCTTTAATTTGAGTTGGTGAGGTTTAAAGTCATCTTTTCAGGTGAAGGAAAAGTTTGAATTTTATTTTAAAATAGAGGCCCAAGACTCTGGATAGTTTGGGTCAGCATGTCGGGTTCTGCTGGTTCTGGTCCACTGGGTTCCACAGCCAATAAACATACTTTTCAGAAAACCTAGCATTTCTCTCTTTTTTGTGACCTAATGTAATATTCAGACTTTTCGATGAATAAATTTGTCCGTTGAAGACGAAGCCTCGGTTTGGATTCGAGGCTGGTACATCGAGAGATTTCTGAGAAAATTGCTTCAAACATTTCTGTGAAGAAATAAAAACAGCGGCGTGGTTTCTGACAGGAAGTTGACTTCGAGGAAGAGCACTCAAAGCAAACCTCTCGCTTTGTCCTTACATGAAGGTAACAGAAATGGGTTTCAGGTCATCTCGCCTCTCCAATATGCCGAATGTTTTTATTGATGCGTTTTACAGTTTAAACACCACAGGTTGGTGTCTATAACCATTGCGGGCGCCTTTCCATCTCAACATCAAAACCCACATAAATGTCTGCTGTGGAAAGATGTATCATTTAAAACCTGAGGATCAGATAATGCAGCCATTAAATTGTAAAGAGCAGTAACCAGTAAAACACTCCCTGCTACATTAGAAACTTTTCAATTTCAAACTGTTTGAAAGACTGAACATTTGTGATAACAGGAAGGAACCTCAGCTACCATGTCAGCACTCTCAGATTGGAGACCTGGCCTTGGTTGTTCTTTTTGTTGTGTTTTTTTTATCTGTGGTCTGCAACACCGAGACAAAAAAGAAACGCCCATCTGCAGCCACCATATGGTTTCCGGTGAATGTTTCATGATAGTTTTGCATGTGTTATTTCCCCCCTGGGAAACTTGCATGCTACTGGCATAACTTTGCATAAATAATCTTATGGAAAAAATGCATTTTTAAATGAAAAATAATGCTGCCTTTCTAATCCCCTACATTTAACACAGAAAAGCAACATTTATTCCTTCTCCTGCTAAAATAATAGAACATCCTGACATGGATGATTGTATTTGTGGCATTTTTGCAAACAGGCACATCATACAGTATAAGTTTCCTACCTATCTGTATCTAATGTTCTGTATCTTTGTCTCTTTAGCTAATCTTATCTATCCTCAGCTGGATAAATAATCAGTCTTATCTAGTGGCTAGCCTGCTTTAATGAATATTTATTCATTTGCATGTGTCCATTTGTAATTTGTCATTTTAAGACAGGAGGTCCTTCACTAAATGCACTAAATGTCAGTTAGCCATTTGTTCTGCTTAGATTTCAGCTAATTATCAGCTTCTTCTGCAGTTTTCACTTTTTCTGCTCTCGTAGAATGTCAGGTGGAAATATTTATAGTTTTAAGAATTTGTGACAGAATTCTTGCAATTTCCCTTTTGTTATTGTATTCATGTCATAAATACAATGAAGGATTTCACTCTTTACTACATTATATTCCTGACGTGTTCAGAAAAATATTTAAGTTTTCTGAAAAAGTGTTTTTAATCTCCAGATTAAATCTAAACCTACCTTTCCTGTCTCTCCACCAGACCTCCATTTCTCACTTAGAAGAAGTGAAAGTTTCGTCCTGTGGAGATGCCCCGTCGTCTCTGCTGAACGTCAGGTTGATGGCGCCCCCTGCAGGCAAGAGGATCTCCAGCAGTTCAGAGGAATCAGACGAGGAGAGCTGCATAGAACCCTCCGGTATGAGCTCCTCTGGAGCAAACTACGCTCTGCGTCAGGGCGCCAACCCACTCTCCTCCACCTCATCATCTTCATCATCCTTATCTTCACCTTCCAAACCAGAACCTCCACCCAACCGGACCGCAGACTCGCAGCACAAGGTTGTAGTTGTTATAGAACCTCGGCCTGGAACTGAACAGAAACTTGATAGTTTAGAAAAAGAGAGAACTAAGGAAGAGGAAGAGGCGACTGTGAACGTTGGCCAGGAAGTGAACCTCCTCACGTTGACGTTCGGCTGGCCGGAGAAGCAGGAGGCAGAGGAGGAGGAGGAAGGCTGCCCTGATGTCCCAGATGAGTTGAGCGCTCTGGTTCATCCTCTGGTTCATCCTCCTCAGCCTGCTGATGATGCCGCGGCGTCATGCTGTACTGATGAAGCTTATGATGACTGCGACTACATGAGCAGATAGGTGATGTGACGTGTCTCCGATCCTGTCTGGATCAGCTGGACTGACCCGGTTCAGGTCAGGAGTACATTTCCACTCCGCCTTTTTTAAAACAAGTCTACACATAGATTTCTTATCCAATGGATCTTCCTGTGTCAGTTGCTGAATGTTGGCACTTCAGATCATTTAGTGTAAGACCTTCAACCTCCACAAATCCAAACCAGTGTTTTTTCTGTTTTAGATTAACGAAGCTAAACGAATAGAAACATAAACGCACCGTTCGGTGGGCGCCTAACGAGCCACTTCTTGATGAACCCGAACGCAGCCGATGTTTTCCCTCAGGGCGATGAACCGCTTGAAGCATGTACATGTGTGCTGCTCCGTCTTATAACGGTTCAAACCGCTTTCTAGCTCTCCACCGACAAACCACGGTTAGCGGCTGGAGTCTGTTCAGCCCACAAACTTCAGAACCAGGGGTGGTAAGGTACTATTTTCATAACGATAAACTGACGATAAGGGCTACTTGCTTCTTTTCTAGCTAACTGTATGGCTGAGTATCACATGATACATTTTGCTGGACAATAAATTGTCCCTGAAATTATTGCGTTAAACGATAATGCCATTTTACAAATCAGCAGGCACTGCCCCTCACCTAGCAACGCCAGCCCGTTACCTAGCAACGCCAGCCCGTTACCTAGCAACCCAAGTGGAACTCCAGAACGTTTGGTTAGTTTTCCGTCCATCCGGCGCCTCATTATCGCCTCATTTCTCATTTATAGCAAGCAGGTATTGGTTTCAGATTTGATTCTGGCACTTCTTTTAACATTTACATGATTCAAAAAGACCAGTTATTAGTTTTCTGGGTATTATTTTAAGTTCACCTGTGAATTGAAAACATTTTGTCCCCTACACTGCAAAAACACAAAAGTATTTTTGGTCTAGTGTACTTGAAATAAGACAAAACATATACTGTATTTTCCGCACTATAAGGCGCACCTAAAAACCTTAAAATTTCTCAAAAGCCGACAGTGCGCCTTATAATCCAGTGCGCCTTATATATGGACCAATATTGAGCCACAAGAGGTCTCCCAACTACGGTAAGCAGCCGCCGACTTTATTTTCCCCCGTAGAAGAAGAAGCGCGCGGGCATGCTGGGATATATGACTGCGCGAAGCCTGCCGTCTCATTTCCATTTGTGTGTCTGTGTAAAGACCCCAAAATGGCTCCTATTAAGAGACGCTTACGACGCAGAGTTTAAACTCAAGGAGATCAGT
>CAEFZX010004305.1:0-17613 GCA_903066825.1 Alfaro cultratus | reverse complement strand
CTTTCTTCTCCTTTCTGCTCTCCCAGCTGGGCTGCTTAAATAAAGCCTCCCTGGATGCTGATTGGCCCATGGTTGATGAGGATCAATCAAGGGAGATTGACACCAGCTTTCCCTAATACCTGTGAAGAGACAAAGGGGGAGGGGAAAGAGAAACAAACAGCCTCAGGCATGTAACACAGAAAAGTCAAAAAATGATGAATTGGGACCAAAACAGAGGTCAACATAACAGATTACAAGTCAGGTAGTGACACAAAGAGCTCAAACACAAACAAGACATGAGAGGAACTTAAACATAGTGGCTGATCAGACCACTGTTAACACACTAATTAAACTAATTAAACACACACAAAAAAAACTTAACTAGAAAACAAATACAGCTCAAAACAACAATAAGTATTTTTTAAATTAAACAAATACTATTAGAACCAAACTAACCTCTTAAAAGAAAAAAACTAAAGAACTAGTCAAATTAAACAAAAGAAATAACCACATTTCCCCCCTGCAAACAATAACCTGCTGAGGAAGTTTGCCGCCCATATAAGGAAAAGCAGCTGGAGCTCTTCTCAAAACAAGAAGAAATTAATCTGTTGCATATTAACCAAAATACAGCAAACTGACAAATAAAGTTAACTAGATGTGTGCACTGCAAATGGTTAGCTAAACAGTCAGGCTAGTGAAAATACCGGTAGTTTAAATCAAAAATGAAAATCTAAAGTATTCACCGACTATATAAGCTAATTTTAAGAAGAAACAGAAAACAGTTACCATTTGACATGTCTGTGTGATAACAGGAGCAGCCGTCACATGGTCACATAAAAAAATAAAACAATAATAAAACAAAAAGCTCAGGAAACCATCCGCTACCTGACAGTGAGGCTGAACACTGAAGGGCATTGAGATGTGGAGTAATGATGTTTACAAAGGAGCTCGGATCTTAAAGGCGTAATTTGTCTGCTACCAGGCTGCAGATTGGTGCTGATGCTGGGTGTGAGAACACACTGACAGGAGATGAACACACCGTGACAGAAAGACGGAGCAGACGGCCGCTGCTCTCCCTGCAGCGTCAGGTGAAAGGCATTCTGACGCGTCATGCTTTATATCACACTGAAACCCACACGTGTAATAAATGGCATTAATTCCTTTTCATTTCCCTCAGTTACAATGTTTTCTATTGTAAATTGTATTTCTACGTTGTCCTTCCGAGGCAACATGTTGCTTCACTGCTAAACACTAAATCTTACCAGTTATTTTTGATCTGGTTTCTAGCACAAAAATCTAAGGACACTTGAAATGAGACAAAACTAACTTCTAAGTAATTTTTCAGTCAATAATTGTTTTATGTAGATGAAAAATCACTAGTTCTGTGGGCAGATTATTTCACTTATACCATTTTCCTATATTAGAAGAGTAAAGACCAAGAATACTCTCTAAGGTTTTGAGTTTTGAAAGTGTTCGTCTGATGTTTTTTTTTTTTTATGACGTGCCTAATTTAGTTAAAAACATGTAAAAATGTTCCATATATTTATATTGACTCTTTCCAAACCCACAATTCGTACATAGCCTTCTTAAAACTGCAACGTTTGTTTTAACTGATATTTTTTCTTATCCCACTATTAATTCAATTAGAGAAATTGTAAAAAATCTTTTATTTTTATTTTTTAAATGTCCATTTTGTGTGGAAAGTCAGTGGGTTTCCTTTCGTATAGAACCGCAGAACAAAAGTGTCACGTCTTTAGGTGACAGTCGCAAGAATTAATTGCATAAAAACACAAGATCTGCATAAATCAGACTTTACATTCTCTAACTAGTGAAGTGAGCAACGCTGATTATTATCATTCATCAAGGCTCCTGGCAGTGGGTGGAATATATCAGGCATCAACCAAACATTTTGTTACCAAAGTTAAGACGTGGAAGAAGGAAAAAATTTAATGTTTGTCAAACTTCTAGGGTCAAAGAATCTCCACAGCTTTTCCCGATCGGCCAGCTGAGCCAGCCGAGGCTCATGGGTAGTTTCTGTCGTCACGGAGATTCAAAAAGACTGAAAACAGTTTGAAAAAAAAAAAGAGTAATCAATAACTGAGCGAGTCAGAAGGATAATGGACGTTGCTACGAAGCAGAGAACAGTTCAGGAAATCAAATCCTCATAATAAAGCTTAAGCTTGTTTGTCCAGCGAGTGTTTTGAGTTAATTAGCTGATTAGTGTGTGATTACATAAGTTTCCAATATCTCCCTTCTTTCACAGTAAATGAGCAGGTTTTCTGAAGCCTGACATTTCTGCTTAAAATAGTCTTTTATGTAGATTTTAAATAGTAAAAATTAAGCAGAGAAACTTCAATTTTTAAAAAAAAAATATTATTTGGAAGCAATAGTCATGAAAATTACAATAAATAAAGGGTTGATATATTTCACTCTGTGTGATGAATCTGCATAATATAAGAGTTTCATTCAATGTAATAACAAATCTTGATATTTTACACCATATTCTAATATTTTGAGACGTACATGAGATAAAGGGAAGTTAGAGTGAAAGTCTATTCGGCTCTTTGTGACTTTACACACACTAGTTCTACGATAATGGCTGTGATTCAATATTTTAACATTTTGTGAATTAAGATTTAATTGTCAGCCTCATACATGATACATCTGATACTGATTAACACTGTTACTATCACCATAGTGATGTACAATAGTTTCTTTTCTTTTAGTAACATATTACTGTGATATTACTGTATTTTTGCTCAACATAATCATGCTGTCTTTGTTTATTAAGTGCAGTAACATGTGGGTCTGTGACACCAGGCTGAGTCCAGAGATACATTTCACTTGATGTGCTGTCCAGTCTGGTACAAACTGCACATGCACATCGTGGCTCTTTGTGTCATTTTTAGCAGCATGTCTGAATAAAGCCTTGAAACAAAAGTGACTATGATATTTATGACTGAATATTTTGTAGATCAAAATATGGCAGATTTTCTCTCTGTGAAAGATTTTCACCTAAACATCAACAGTAGCTGCGCTTCCAGCACAAATGTGCACAAAACTTTTTTGATGTTTTAGTAATGTTGAAAAAATACAAAGTCACATTCTGGTGTCTCCAATAAATAAGAAATAAAATTAAAATCATGCGTGAATAAGTTTGTGTTTCCTGAAGAGCTACGGATTCAACATGTTGGAATGACTCACAACTTTTAATGAACAAAAAAACGAAACACAAACAAATGTCATCCTCCCACCACTTCCTGTTGTCATCTTCTGCGTTTCCGCCAGTAGTAACATCCTGCCGTTGATCACATGACTTGTGTGACGAGGAAACAATGTGACGTGAAAACCACATTGTCCTAGTGCAAAACCTGTTTTATCAAAAAAACTTCATGTTTTGTTTTTTGTTTCCATTAAGCAAATCTGTTTTCATTTCAATTTGTGAAATTGTAGTTAATGGAATCTCAGCCTGACGTCTAGTGGATGGACAACAGCCTCACATTTACCCTCAGACAAACCTCTCACGCCTGAAGGCACCTGGAACACATAGAGTGATGACTTTCACACGGGACGCCAGGAGAACCAGGAAACGGATGCAAACGGGAATCTGTGTCGGGAACATCGAGGGCCGACGATCAATGGGAGCACAGATGTAATCCAGCAGTTATTAAAGACGTTCTCTATGATTTTTATTTCCACCTTGATTATTACCAGGGTCAATTTTCAGACAGGTGATCTGTAAAATTGATGAAGTGGATTTCTGTTAAATATGGAAGTTAGTTTTGCTTTCCTCTAAGTTTGGCCACGCAGCAACAGAGCAGCCAGGCGGAGTCCTGCGCTTACAAAAATCTTTGTTCCTCTTGTAATGGCAGCTAAAAGAAGAAGTGACTCAACCATAATTGATCATCTGTGATGAGAACATTCCCTTCTTATTTAGTATTTTTCAGTTCTGGTTCTTAGGAATCATGATCCTGCATGTCAGTGAACCACTGAACTCTGGCATGGATGAGTATAAAACATGTTTTAGGTATTATAATAAAAACTTTTCTGTTAGAGATTCCCCATGAACATGCAGATGAATATCAGTTCAACATCAGTAATGAGATCAGTTACTGTCTTTGTAGAGAAATGTCTGTCTCCATGGTAAATAAATATCTATTAACTGCATTAACTATTCTTCAAAAAGCAGCTTAATGCAATTTTATTAAGACAAATGATCAATTAGAGCAGGGGTGGGCACTCCTGGTCCTCGAGTGCTGGTCTCCTGCAACTTTTAGATGTATCTCTACTTTAACACACCTGAGTCAAATAATGAGGTCATTAGCAGGAGGTGATTCAGGTATTGGATTCAGGTATGTTGGACCAGGGAACCATCTAAGATTTGCAGGACACCGGGACTCGAGGACCAGGATTGCCCACCCCTGAATTAAAGCTTCATTGTTATTGTTTTTTTGGGTTTTTTTATTGAGTTTTAATATGTTTTATGAGCATATTTTATCTATCAATTTTTTAATATGCTATTTCAGTCATTTTCCCAATAATACTTTATTTTCTGCACTTTGATTGTCGCCAGCCAAACATGAATAAACCTGAGCTAATCCTCGAAACGTTCATAAATATATGCATATGATTTATATACATTTAAATTACAGAAGGCAATAAGCTTATTGAAATCTTAAATCTAAAAGAAACTTACTTCTTTCTGTTTTTCATGTCCATGGTAACACCATAAGGCTTCAAGTTAAACGTTTTTCTGCGACACTTTGAATTTGGATTTGATTTAGAACCAGTTTTGACCTTTTGTCATTTCTGTACGATACAATAAAACTTTTGATATAGATTCATATATATATATAAATATCCCCATGTTTCTGTTGCATATTTGTTTGACGTTACAAAGTACCAGCACTTATTTTTTACCCACTCAATGCACATACATGGTAATAAAAAGTAAGAAAATTTGTGTTTGGTCAATTTTAGTCTTTGTTGAAATGTGTCTTGGCAATAAACGTAGTTTGAATAACTATGTTAATCCCACCACTGGCCATAATAAAAAGTACAATATAACTGAACTTTACAGACAGGCAGCTGTTTCCCCTTACTGGTGCCGTAATAGGAAGGAAAACATGTTTATGTCTTGAGCAGTGGAGCTTATAGTGTTGGTTGTAATATTCCAGGATGACCAACACAATCACACTGAGAGGCTTGTGACAAATGCTGGTTGCAAACTGGGATGCCATGGCGACCAGCATTGGTGATGCTCAGTCTGCCACCTGGCCTCGTTTCTGCTTTAATATTTCTTCTGTGTTAAATGGCTCTCTGAAAAGATATTTTACAGCACTTATTTTCCCATTTTCCATTGGAAGCCGTGTTCGTGATGAGCCTGAACCTCTCGTCTCTCTGGCCATCTGGACTCTCCAGCTTTCCACCAACCCAAGTGATCATTGCTCATTAGCTGGGTAGTGAACTTGTAAAGACTGATGCCAAACTGCGCGGCACTAAACCGATCAAGAGTAACAGAAGTGGCGCCGCGTTTTGGGAACCACAGCAATATACCATGTCACTGCGAACAGATTTAGACAGTCTGTGTTTTTTCCATGATAAAACATAATGTGGACTTTCAGTCCCTCCATAATGTCGCAATATGTTTGTGGACTGTTGCTTTTTCAAAGAGTTGCGGTTAAAGTTGTACATTTTTTATGCTTTATTTTTTGCCATTACTTGGTAATACAAAACAAATTAGATTACTGCACATAACCTTCCCAAAGAAACAAGATATTAACATAGTTGATTTTTTTTCAGTGCAAACAACAGTTTTCAAGTCTCTCCTTGAAATAAAATAAAATACCAATAAAATCAAATTGCAAAAGAAGAATTCCATATTAAAGTTAAAGGGGCAATGTTGTACAAAATCAACTTTTTTGAGTTCTACATCATGTTATCATCTTATTCACTCATCAAAAACATACCTGGACTGTTGGATTGATTCTTTCATGCATGTTTGAGAAATCCTTTAATCTCCATGGCAACCATTCAGCTGTGAAAACGCCTGGGTGGACCTAGCTCCGCCTTCGAGAACGAAGCTCCTTTTTGGAGCTGCAGCTTCAAGGTTCCAGCTCAGAGAGCAGCCCTCTACCAATCAGCTCCTTCAGACTAGCCAACAGCAATCAGCAAACACCTGGTGGAACTGAGCATCTGCTGAGCTCATTATATGAACTGCTTCCCAGTAGAGTGCTGGTAGAAACGATGTTAAAGGGTTAATAGAGGAGCCATGTTGTCATGACTTCCTGAAGGTGGAGTTTCAGAAAAAGCTTTTTTTTAAAAAAAGAGATAAAGGCCCAATTTCAAGGCGTTAAATCAGGATTAAAATGTATTTTAAGTCATATTTGATATATATAGCATTTCTATAACAACTGAAAGTAACAGTTACTTGACCATGCTGTAAAATGGCACTATATAACACTGCCTCTTTAACATGAAGCAAATCCTACAAACATCTCAAAATGTTTTTTTTGCATAATTAAAAGGCAAATGTCTTGATGTCACAGGTTTTCCTCTCAGCCTGTCAAGAGACGTGAAACAGGAAGTTAAATTACAACGGGAATGAAAGGGATTGGTTAAAATTCAGCCAAATTGCAGCGACTGGTCAGAAAGGAAGAAAATACAGAAAGTGTTAATGTGAATGACCAGATTTACGTAAAAGTTGTGACGAGTGGTGGAAATTTGTGCAAAATCTACAAATAAGGAGTGAATTTGCGTTAATAGTTGCGATCGCAACGTCACAACTTCTGGACTGACTTTGGTCGTCTTTCCTCAGAGTTTCATCTCTTCTCCCAGATGACGGACAGTTCTGTTTTTAGCTTGGTTCAGTCTGTGAGCCTCAGACGGATCAGACCAGCAGGTCGCTTTGGTCACATAAAAAAGAAGCATGGAGATCCTGCAAGCTTGGGGGGAAAAAAAAAAAAGGTGTCAGTCTGGCTGTGAGACGGTGCCTGCTGAATGGTAATGAAAACGTAACCGTAGCAAAATTCTTGGGCTTTCTCTTTATTTGGGAGAGCATTGTTCAGCCTCTTGGGAAGTTCTGATGTGATCCACACTTGTTAGTTATTTGTTTCGAAGGTAAAAATAACGTAAGCTAACAGCGATCTGACAAGCAGAGCTGAAAACCAGGAGGAAGATATTCTCTGAGGGAATGCTTACTGAAACAGGGTGGTTGTGATGATTAATAAACGAGGACCTGTAGTGTGAGGAAGCAAAAGATTAAAAAAAAAGGGAAATAGATCAAAGAAAAATATGAAACAAGAACACCAAACACAGATGATCTTTACAGAAAAGCAAAATCCAACACAGAAAACCTAAAAAGGTGATAATACAGAATATCTAACTTGGAAAAAATAAGTAATTGTCTTTGGCCCTAAAGAGAAATGATCTAGTTCTAGACAGCTTCAGTTATTACAGCAGGAAACTAAAGGTATAAAACCTGGGTGTAGTGATGGACTCTGACCCGAACCTTCAGAGACACATAAAGACGGTTACAAAGTCGGCCTCCGATCACTTGAACAACATTTCTACAATGAAAGGACTAATGTCTCAGCAGCATCTGGAGAAACTCATCCATGTTTATCTTGATTACTGTAACAGTGTCTTCACAGGTCTGAATAAAAATTCAGACAGCTGCAGCTGATACAGAACTCTGCTGCTGCTGGTGTTCTCACTAAAACCAGGAAGACAGAGAACCCCAGGGCTAAAGTCCCTCCACTGAGACAATAGACTTTAAAATACTGTTAGCTTTTTCTGACTTCTGTTTTTAGGATGTAAAGAACTTTGTACTGCTTTGTTGTTGAAATGTGCTATACAACTAAAGTTGACTGACTGATTTGGTCATGGAGGATGGACCAGAGCTTTGCCTTCAACCTGGAAGTACAGGAGACGATGGCTGAGTTCCGGAAAAGCTCTAAAACATCCATTGATGGGAAGGGAAAAACACAAGGAGACTGGCTTGACTTGTACCAATTATGGCAGGTCATCAGGAGAAGAGGAGTCCTCCTGCAATTTGCTTTCTTCCCCACAGCCAGATCTGGAGATTGCCAGCAGTGCGTTGGGCGGTGGAGACCGACTGCAAAGTTTTAGGACAGAGGACTGCAACTTTTACACGTGTCTCTGCTTCGACCCAAATAGTTGGGTCATTAGCAGCACTGTGGAGACCTTCACTGCATACTGAGGAGCTAATTCAGGAATCGGTTCAGGACCACAGACTTAATTGATTCAGGTTTGTTTCTGAGTTAGCATCTTTTTTGAGAATAGCGATTCTTAGTTTTCCCAGACACATGGCTAAGCATTACCTCTTGCCTTTCCCATGAACGCAACATCATATGTTTTAATACCGCCTTGAATGCTGAGCTAAATTTGAATCATGTTTACATTTAGACTTCTTTACACATTTTTCTTTTCTGTTGACCTGGGTCATAGATCACACACATCCTACATTAGTAATGATTGTGACTGATTGTGTTTCTGCAGCCTTTGGGGGTTGACAAAAGTGCCCATAAACAAAAAAAAAAAGAAATTGATTTCCCATTTTGCTCTCATGAAAAGTGGAAGTCTGTAACTGCTGCCCTGCTTGCAAACTTTTAATCACAGAGATGAATGACCCTTCTCCCTCCTTGGCTTTCTGTCTTTTTGTTGTTTTCCGTTCAGCCCGTCTCTCGTTTTAACCAAGGCGGAGGGCTTCGTCTACGACAAAAAGAAAACTGAATACGAAACACGAGAAAGGATAAGAGTAGTCAAAAGTGAGTAATGAAATCAGACAGCCTGTGAACCTACGTGCAGCTGGCCTCTGTAAATCCCAACTCCTCCGATCTGCCTCCAGTGACATAATTATGTCTTCTGTATCCACTCGCTGTTCCTCCCTCAGCTCCCTCACCAGATCTTTTAACAATGATTATCCTTCGCTACGCTCGTCTTTCCGCTTTTGTCTCCCTTAAGCGACCCCCCCCTTTTTTTTGCATCCTGTCCTCATCCTTCAATTTTTGTTCCTCCATGTATGTTTTTTCCGTACCCTTGCTTTCTGCTTTTCCCCCCAGTGGACAGAATAAGACACTCTGTTCAGTTTGTCAAACCCTGGAAGCATTTAATAAAACTTTTACGGCCTGTGTTGGTTTAAAACGCAGATTTGAGCGTAGGCGGGATGCCTTTAAAATGTATTCATGGTCTCTTTGACTGTTTTGCTGCTCTTAGTGCAGGGCTGAACAATGGTGGGAGTTTCTATTGTATGCGTGTTCAGTAAGAGGCCAAGATGAACGTCTTGAAAGATGTTCTGTAGAGACACTCATCTCTAGAAAGACTCATCAAATTGACGATTCTCAGTCAGTTCTGTGCCACACAGCATTCCTTCTGTTTGTAATTTTAGAAATGCAGCTTTTAAACAAATATATTTGGCATTTGGTGATTTAACGACTGGTGCCCAAAAGGCTAACTATGGAAACTGAATTTGATCCTCAGATAACACGCCATGGAGAATTTAACTAAAATGAAATCAAATTTCCAAAAAAAAACACACACTACAATATTTCATATAGAAGACAAATATAGGAGAAAATGCAAAATACAAACCAAACTGATGCAACGTGGAAAAAAATGATTGATCATTAAACCTAGCGACTGGTTGTACCATCCTTGGCAACAATAACTCCCATCAAATGTTTATAATAAATGGCAATGAACTCTTATTTATTTTTTTCATCACTTTGGAATTGCTTTAGTATCCACATTGGATGGTTTCTGAACATGAATGGTCTATTTAAGGGGTTGCCATAGCATCTCAATACCATGTTTTTATGCAAGTATTATGTGTTTTGCCTTGGGATTTCTACAGGGATGTAATTGCTGCCCGCCTCATTTCACTTCCCTACACTTCAATTTGTTTATATGCCGAGTCATAACAGGTATCATCTCAAAGCACCTCATAAGACAAATGGAACCGGTTTACATACAGGGATGTATAATTTAATGCTGAATGTGAGATGACATTATGTCTCCTCTCATTGCTTTTGAGATCCCTGTTGAGTTTTCTGCAGGCTTTTGACTAAAAAATAAAGGGGGATCCACTTACAGAAGAAAACGTCTAGTTTGTCTCTGACACAGTAAAACATAAATCAGAAAATGATACGTGGGTTTAATTTTTTCTTTAGCAAATTTAAATCTCACAATCGCTGGGATGCATGTTGTTTTCTCTGAGTTGGATCTGGTGGTAGGGAGGTTTCTGAAGGACGAAGGAGGAGGGCTGAGAGCGTTTGGTGGAGGAACCCGATCGGGTGATTCTCAGCTCACACCCCTGGGAGAATTTCTCTCACATCCAGAGTTAACTTGGAGACATGGAATCACAGTGGGCCACGTTCTGCACCAGTGGACCTGCTGGTGATGAAAACCGTCAGGCGGAAGAAGTGAGGCTGTCCTTTGGGACTTGAGAAGCAACTGACAAATGCAGGTTGACCCGACCTGGTTTCCGATTCTGTTTGTGGTGTCGGGTTGGAAACCTCAAGTTTTATTTCTTATCTGGTTATGTTGACGAGATTACCAGTGAATTACAGTGCTTTGCAGGTCAGCTGATGAGAGTTTTTTGGTTGTTGACTGGTAAAAAAATGGGTCTGCTGGTGTGGTATCGGAAGTAAATCATTTGAAGGATCTTGTTGTGTTGTTCAGGAGTTGTGTTGTTCAGGAGTTTTGGTAGGGAGGCTCATTATAAGCCTAGAGTAACTTATAATAATCTTTAAATATCAACAACAGATTGATTGGAGCTTTGTCTGCAGCAAAGCAGGTCCTGCTCTTGTCTATAACGGTACCAAGATAACTGACTATCTACCTACCTAGCTTGCGAGCTTGATAGCTAGCTGACAAGCTCTCAACATAGGTCCCTAAACTTTTACCCTCACATCTGGTCTTGAGATATGGACCATGGTTGTAAGAATGAGATCCCAGGCACAAGCGGTCGAATTGAAATTCATCTGTAGAGCGGCCAGATTCAGACTCCGAGATATGGTGAAGAGCTCCATCATCCAGGACCCACTGGTAGGAGACTCTGGGGTTAAACCAGAACTCGATGGAAGGACTACATGTCCCTTCATACTGTGTGTTCCTCCAGAATGAACTGGGAAGTGTCAACGGACTGTACTTTTTACTCATGCGACCTGTTTTCCATTGAGTGGATGACAATGGATTGGTGGATGGGTAATGGCTGCATGCTGGATATTCCAGACTGAAGTGTATGTAGCAAGTGTGTAAAAAATGTTTATATTTCATCCCAAATCCATCCTCATTATCGATGTATATTTGTTTTTCTTGGTTTTCGAATTGTATTTTATTTTGGCGGAGAAGCTTTTATTTTCTTGTTTCCTGTTTACGCGTCATATCCCGTGTGTTCGGGCTACTCTCCTCAGTTCGCGCCGAACTGCGCTGGGGAGAGGTAAGCCTACAGAGTTGTCTTCTATTTTTGGATTAAAATATTCAAAATGTCCTGAAAAGTATGTTTGATAAACTCACACGTTGTTATATATTGTTCTCTAACTGTTTTATGTTTAGCGCAGCATTGTACTGGGTGCTTGATTCCCACGTTATTGACATTTATTGAGTTTACTGTGCAAACGTGGTTATTTTTTAAACCTGCCCTACTGCTGCAATACACACCATGGTCCTCGTCTGCTGGTTCCTTTTGTCCATTACGCACAACGCAGAGTACACACAACAGAGGAGTCAGATGAAGGTGGCTACATGTACTCTGCTTCCTTTGTTGTCTTTTCAGAGATTCAACTCAATGTGAATTAAATTAACTTCAACTGTGACTTTAATAAAAGACACAGATTAATTTTCAGAGGGATATATTTCAGGATTTATTTGATGATATTCATTCAGATCTAAGTAGAACAAAAAGTGAGTTCCTAATAAAGCAGCGTCTCATCACTGTTACCTTGGTTGCATTCTAATTTTGTCATCAGAACTGAATCTGACAGCTTAATTAAATGATTTGCAGAAGAAGCTTTTATATTGTTATTCTGATATTTTAATAAGGGAGTAAAACCAAGCTCACATCACTGCAAAGAATCCCCAGTGGAAACTTCAACAGCCCTAGTAAACCTTTTATCGATATTTATGCGTCTGCTGCTGTGTCTGTCCTTTACAAAATCACACGAGAGGCTCGACTGTTTTTATAACTAAAAGCTCAGAACAAGTCGGAGAATTTTAAAATTTCTGCCCAGCTCTAAAGACGACTGTCACCATGCATGTATCCACTGACTGACTGTATATAGATCACTTCCATGAGGCCAAGGCTGGATAGAGCTACACATCCTAGAATATTGAAGTGAACTGGGCAGTGAGGTACTTTTTTCTGTTTACTGTACATAATTGTTCATTTGCAGTAGTGAATATCACTTTATTTTAAATGGTGATGTCAGTAAAGCTCATTGACACATTTGCAACAACAGCCATAGATGTGCTGTTCCACTCAGGGACTCTGAGTTTCATTCTAATGTAGCTCTCTCTCCCCTTTTCCCAATTTTTACAGCAGCAGTTCACTTCATGACAGTGTAAGTCACACACCTGGCAGCATAATTCAGTCCCGTCCTTGATACTTTTAATATCAGTGTTCTTCTGTCTGTTAGGTTGTTGTAAATCAAGTGTCCCTTCCCTAATCCTTGTTGATATGTGAGAGACACCGAATTTATTAGTTTATTTATTTATTTTACTGTTCATGTGTATTATAGTTCACAGGTACCCCACCCGATTTGTTTTGTTTATAATAAGTTCTTTCATTGTAGCTTGTTAATTCCTTCTGAACTTGGTTTTGTGTCTGTCTCGTGCCTTGATCCTTGGCACTGATATTTCCTTTATGTCAGTGAATGCGACTGTGTTACGTGTGTTCCTCGAACGTGCTGTTTGTTTTCCGTTCTGCTGGGGAGCGTTAGGCACTGAGTGTTGACAGGCTGACTTTTTGTATAAAGGTAAATAAAACCTTTGTTTAATTCGCAAAGACAATTCCGGATGTCATCTTTGCATATAATGGTGAGCCAGCCAGGAGAGATGTTTTAAAAGGATTTTCGGCGCAAGAACGGAGACTTTTAGAACCGTTGGCAGGTAACGGTAACGTTGTGCGCCGCTCAAGTAAAACTCTCTCCGACCATCGGACCTGAGATCTAAAAGATTTAAGAACAGTTTTCATCCAAGGGGTACGAGAACATTTTTGTGAGTCCCCACAGTGGAACTGGAATCTCTGCGAGACTAAGTCACAGCCGCACTTTGTCAGCTAAGCCACCATCGGCTGTTGGAGGTCAGTTATCAACTGAAATGCTTTGCTATAGAGGAAGAGCCCACGAAAGACATTACCAGACGGTTGTAGAAAATAAGCTGGACGAAGTTGAAAGCAGCTATATGCCAAATGACGCTGTGCAGTTTGTAAAAGAACTTTTATGGGCTCTGGGCCGACCGGAACCTAAAGAGGAGCGTCGTGGAATTCTCCGCTCGTTCCATACATGTGGGTCAGGAGTCAGGAGCTGGAGGAGAAGAAGAGGCTGCTGCTGCTCTGAAAGTCCCAACAGATCAGCAACGTGGATCAACCTGCTGCTGCTCCCTTCAAAATACTGGATGAGTCTGGTTCCTAATTTTTTGTGAAATTGAGTTATTTTGAATTTTGTCATTTTCATCGACCTTTTCTAGTGCATTACTTTCAAATGAGCATTAACAATCATTGATGGAAACACCGTTATCGAGAGCATTTGCGATAGAATTTTTAAATGTAGTCTCAGGAGTTTAACTCCAGAATATCCCTTGTGGTCGATGCATTGGCACATGTGTGAACAACGTGATGGAACCGGGAAAGGACAGGCAGCGGTGTGAATAAGCCCTCCCTGTCACTTCAGCTAAGCACTCAAGAAACTGTGCACTTCACCAAAGTGAACCTGGACAGGAAAGGGGAGGAGAGGATTGGTGAAAAGCGAAGAAAACACCGTGGAAGAACTGTGGACAAGACAGAGACAAGGTTGACTCTGAAAGAGTTTAATAAAATAGACTGAAACTACATGGGAAGAAAATGACAAGGATTTAAAAGGTATCAGAAAGGGACAGAGAGCAATTGAGGACAAAAAAAAACTAAATCTGAGTGGAAGAGACAACAAAAAAGGACAAGGCAGGAGGTGTCACACGCAGTGCTTTACGTGTGCCAGATCAAGTGTGTGCGTTCATCCGTGTCCGCGAGACAAAAGGGGAAAGGTTGACAAGCTTATGATGTTATTAGGTGACATTTAGCTGACAGAGGCCATGCAACAGATGGGACAGGGGGATTAGGGATGAGCGCGCGTCCTTATTCCTGCCTGCCCTCATCGGCGCGCGAGCGTCGGGAACGGGGACACCTTCGGTTTCAGAAGTGATGTGACACTAATTGGTCCGAAAGACCGCCAGGTTCAAGTAGAACGTCATCGTGTGGGCGTCGCGTCAGCCGGCCGTCTCGGTCAAAGTTTCAGACGTATAGCCGTTCGGACGGGTGAACTCTGGCCTCGGTTAAATGCTGACCCTTCGGTCATCCTGTGTCGGATAGCAACAATATGAGAAGTTCAAAGGACACATCTGGAACAACAGGCCAGATTAGTGCCATATTTTAGATAACAGTTTATTTCTGCTGCTTTTGTTTTCTAAGGATGACGTCCTTCCTTGGACCTTCTCAACACTTATAGGTAAGGTCAGATGAATAACATTGTAACTTATAAATTTATATTTGTTTTTGAAAATATTTTTAGTTTAAATGACAGAAATCTCTACATGAGAAGAAATAAAAGGTTCAGTTTTGAGTTGTCAGGAAAAAAACGAGTTCTTCAGGTTTTTCCTGTGTATCATACATTATATCCTTTAGGCATGTCCCAGTGTGTGCCTCCACTTCACTCAAACGATGTAAATCTGAATCAAAAGTTTATAAAGCGATGAGATTTTGTAGGACACTCAGGGGCGCCGCAAGGAATCTTGGGCCCCATTACATTTTTCACAGATTATCTCTCCTACCATACTGTCACAACATAATGACAGTTTTAACAACTATGTAAAAAATTTTTTTTATTAAAGTTACACACTGCAGCTTTAAAAATATCTGAATATGTTGGTAATTTCTTTACTTAATTCATTAAATGCTAGTGAAATGGAGGCAAACAGTCTGTAGTTAAGCTAACTATGCTAAATGGTTGATAATCTCATACAGTCTACCCTCCTCTCTTGGAGAAAAACTGGGTTACAAATTGACACTCTTGTTTTTTCTCTTTCTTATCTCTCTATTTTTTGAAAACCTCACTTTGTTATTTTTCTTAGCAGCATATTAACAGCCACAGTTGCTCTTGTCTTCCACTGACTGCTGCTGAACATCGTCACCATGAAGCTCTCCAAGCAGGAACAAACGTTTCATGCAGATCCAGGGGATTCAGGGAAATATGTGCTTTTTGATCTAGGAGTGGCAACATTTGATTTTTACTACTAAAAACAATATGATTAATTTTGTAATTCCTTTTGGGCCCCTGTTGGTCAGGGGCCCTGTTAGGAGCAGAGGCTCCTATACGGCACCTCTGCTTGTGTGACACAAAAAGTGTTTCAATTGCACGTTTGTGAAATATTCTAATTTCGATATAGCCAAAAAACATCTCATCCTAGCTTTATATTAAAAAACTTTATATTAAAAAGTGACTTTTTTTCGAAATTGGCACGTTTCCATTTGGGAAGTTTATTTTCAAAATATCAAAATTGTTGAATTTTGATATTCGACAATTTTTAGAAGAAAAACCATTCAGCAACATTTGATAAAGAGAACCATATTTGGTAATCCTCTTTAACCTAAGATAGATTTGGTTTCACCAGTTTAGCTGATTTCATTTATCAGTTTTGATTCTGACAAAATTTTTAACAATTCATCCACTGCAGTTATTACAAGTGGTTAAAAATTTACATTAAAAAAATAAAAGTGTAAACCCTCATTGCTTTTAGTTCACACAATGAACCAAAATTCCCAGTGTTGCCAGTAAAATGAATGATTAGCAATTATTATTACGCTCACAGCTCTTTTTCTAGGCTGGAGGTCAACAAAAGCACCTTTTGGTCACAAAAAAGTAAAATCTGTTTTAAGGTAAGGAAAAGATAGCTTAATGGTTTAGAAACATGTTTAGGAAAGGAACAGAGTCGAGAAGAAAATCGACTTAAAAAATCTGTTTGTAGATGGTTTTAAATTCGCCTGCACTGCTGTAAATGTCATTCTCTCTAAATGCATAATGCAACACATCATGATGGGACCTTTCAGTATCTCCAGCTGCCACATTTCATTCTGATTTCATTGAGAAAAAAAAGCAGCAAACTACTGAGAGCGGATCCATTTTTTCATCTTTTTTTTTTTTTTTTAAAGAAATCTGACATTTGAGTTCGGTACCTCACCGCTTAACAAGAATACGGCTTTGTGCTGTGTGCAGACAAATCCTCCAGGGAGCCAACAGGAAATGTTTTTACCAGACAACAAAACCAGCGGTCAGAAGTTGTGATTAAAGAGTTAAGAGACAGAGTGGCGATGACAGAACGACGGTGCGTCTGAACGCATCAGGTCGCTGAATGCATTGTTGTGTTTATGGGACTGAACTCTGCTACATTATTCATGCCTCTTGGACTTTCTTTTGTGTCATAATAAAACCAACAATTTCATTGTATTTTATAGTGCAAACACAAAAGAGCATATAAGTAGGAAGTGGAAGTAACTGGGATCTTCATTGAGGAAAAAAATGAAATCAAGGCTTAAACCCACCTTTGCAAACTGGAACATTGACCCAACATGTCTGTATGTTTGATGAATCTGATGATGCCATTTGACAAAAAGAAATGTCTATTGCTTGTCTCATATTTGAATACTGTATTATGTTTTTATGGTGAAAGGCACTTGGAACTCGTGTTGCTGAAATGGCTCCAGTCATTTGTCTTCATCCAGCCCAGCAACCCTCGTAATTCTAGCTTGTAGCTGTGTATACAAGGGCTAGCAACGCTACGAAGCCCATCTGGTGACATGGGAGAAAAACGTTTAAAAAAATGGTCACAGCTTAAAAACCATGAGTTGTTATACTTAAGTTGTTCCCACAAGTTAAATCATGGCCACGATTTTTTAAAATCTTCCTCCATACGACGCAACACTATTTGGAGCTCGTTGCTTTGTTGTCTTTCACGGAAAACTTTCACCTTACGCTGACGGTCGTTGAGTCTGGAACGCCTTGCTGTGAACTACGAGAGAGACTTTTAGGTCAAAACAGGCAGTTTGAGGAACCTGCCTGTTTTTGATAAATGTTTTTATTAAAGTTTTAACGTGTCAAATTGACACGTTAAAACTTCCAGATTAATCGCATGCGTTAAGGCTGCTAGACTGGGTATTGTTTGGTGTTTTCTTTTCCATGCTTTTTTTGTTGCTTGTTCAACGTTGGTGTTGTTCAGCCCACAAGGTAAAATCCTTGGTTGAAAATCAGTTGGACTCTCAGTGACCCGTACCGCCAGGCACGTGCAGAGGGGGGGGGGCTAAGGGGGCTTGAGCACCTGCCCCTTTTGCTCCATGACCCAAAGTGCCCTATTGGTCCTTTTTTTTTT
>CAEFZX010004302.1:0-16798 GCA_903066825.1 Alfaro cultratus | reverse complement strand
AGTAACGCAAAGTGATTTCGATAAGTAACTTTAATCTGATTACTGGATTTGAAATAGCAACGCGTTAGATTACTCGTTACTGAAAAAAGCGGTTCGACGTCAGTAACGCGTTACAAGTAACGCGTTACTGACAACACTGGATTTGAGTCACTGAAAACAAAAGATTTTAATCTCAGGATTCTGATTAGTTTTTCTCAGACTTCTGACTTCTGTTGTTTTACATATAAAACATAATGACAGTACTGACTTTCTTTGATTTTAATTACAGTCCAAAAATGGCAATAAACAAAAGAGTGTGTCTAAATAAATATTTTATTGTTGATACTATTACAATTATCTTATTCCATAGATGACATGTGACTGTCCTAAAATACTACACTGTACATGTTCTACACGTGTGGACAGGCTTTATTATAACTGTAATATTATCACTATAATTATCTTGAAAATATAAAGACGGACTTGGATACTGTAGTAACAAAAATATTTATAAAAAGTCTGAAAATGTTCTGTATGCTTTACAAGAAAGCTAATGTAGTTAAATAACTTAAACCTAATAATAAACAAAAATGAGTTCTTTCAACAAACACATCAAAGCAAGAAATAACACTGATAGATTAGATTCAATACAATCATCTGTCCATATCACAACTTTAATTTCAGTGTGAAACATGACATGGGCTGTGGTGGTTAGTTTCTGATGTCCTTTAAGAAATATGATGCTCATTTATTTATCAATTCATATAAAAACAATGTTTCTCATAATTTTTTATAGCCCTAAAATACAACTGTAGCATAAAAAAAACCATGTACAATTTCCCCAACCAATACATTTTACAACATCAAAGAGATTGCAAATGAAAGAATAAATTAAGTTGTGAAGAACACTTCTGGTTGCAAACACAAGGCGTATAAGAGCTGACAAACTCACTCACAAGCAAACACAGCACAAACATGCTAACTCATACAAGCACACTAAATACAAATGGTTCAAGTTGTGTCTATGAAGAATTTTAAATGTTCAAGAATGCTCTGAATAATATGCTTGTTGCAAGCACTAATGGGTAGCTAACTTCTGGCAAAAACGCAAATGAGACGTGAGAAAATATTCTGGATTTTATTTCTTTCACTTGCGTTTTCTTTTGCATTCTTTGTGCAAAGTGTTATCACCGCAAAGTAACAAAAGACAAACCTGTATTGTTCCAAGAAAACATGTAAAATGTTTTATTATTATTATTTATTTATTTATTTATTTTTATCAGAGCATCAGTCCATTGACATCAGTTCCAACTCAGGTTGCTCAAGCCTGACAGTTACATGTAAAATATTTTCTGATGGGCCTCAGGTCCTAATTAGACCTCATGTTGAACTGAATTTAAACTCTTTAATGTTGTTATTACTAAAATAATTGATGTCCTGCTAGAGGACTGCAGACTTCTGACATACCAAAGCTACAAGAGTGAAGAGCAAAATAAGTAAAACGTAGGGAGAGGAGGTGATGGGTGTTGAAGACTGTAAGTGATGGTAGTTGTGCTGGCTGTAGACTTTGTTTGGCGGCTCCACTGTGATGTAGCCATTGATGATACGAACCAAACGAGGAGGCGGAGACTGAACCACGGAACTGCAGGAGGAAATAACAAGATAAGATGAATATATAATTTAACAATACTAGTTTTTCTGCTCATTTTCTTACAGAAATTAGTTAAATGGATTTGTCCTACTTGGCTTTATGGTTTAAACACCAACAAACAGTAATTTTAAAGACTAATCTCACATGTTTGAAATGAAAAATAATGTCACACTTCTGAAAAATGTTGGAGGGTTTTCCAGCAAAACTTAGCTATAGAAAGAATGTCTGTGCAGACTAAAGCAACCAGGTTCTTTTACTACATAACTATGCAGCAACCTAATCAGAAAGTCCCTGCTCTGCAGTGAACCTGCCTGTGTGTACACTCTGACCATTTCTCCTTTTCAGACATTAAAATACACCATCATGTATAAGGAGTGCACTTTGTAGCAAGCATAAGCAAACAGCCTGTTTCTTTTCCCATTTAAAACTCAGAGTCTTGCATAAAGAAAGAAAAATAATTTCTACTGACATAATGTAAAGCACTTTATATGACGTTTTCATCCACTGCATGTATATATTTTCTCTTTGGGTTGTCATATTTAATTCACACAGTCCAGCTTTGTGTATGTCAGATGAAACTGGAAACTCTAAATGGCCCATAAGTGCTATTTATTGTGGACTGTATTGGTTGACCCCATGACAAACGACTGGAAATGGAGACACTCTGAACAAATGGTTCTTCCTGATAAATGACTCTAGGAAATGAAAGAACAGTCTTACCCTTTTTGACAACTAAAATGAAAGCTAAATCTTTCTGTGACAAAACATACAGACGTTTTTTCGCATGGCAGGCAACTCCTTTTTGTCAAAAAGGCGAGTTTGTTTTGTTCTGCGGTTAGCCCCTGCCTAGAGCTATGGTGAGAACCACGTCGGGTTTAATTGTCAAGTTGTTATTTTTACATGTAAGACACTGATACCAGCTCCAGAGAAGCGTGGATCTAATGTTTGTGTTCTGTAACTAAAAGAAGAGGATGTGATTTGATATGTTGGCTGTTTGCTCGGTGATATGGTGGCTGTTTGAGCCCCCAGCATCACATCAGGAAGTTCCCCAGTCTTCTCATATACTTAATGAAGTAACGTGTTTATCTTCATTCGTTTATAACTTTTTCTTAAACAACTATTTCCAACTATTACAATTATAAACCATACTGCTGTGGTCAGAAGTTGATATACAATTATCATGCATAAATGTCATGTTAACACAAGGCTTTGGATCAGTATTTGGATTACTCTATTTTTAGGAGATGATTAAACAACTTTAAAGGTTTTTAAAAAGAAAAGATGGATGGACGGATGATCTGCACCCTGTTAGTCTATGGCCGCATAAAACTTGCTTTGTTGTGGACAGTGACACTAGCTTTCATGCACAAGTTTGATCTCTTTTTAAAATGAATTCAAACCGATGCACCAATTGTTGTTTTGAAAAACCACAGAAGCTATATGCTGTACATTTTCTCACCCTTTAAATCAGTTTGTAAAAGTCCAAAATAAAGTTGTCATCTTATCTTTCGGCTTTCTTTCTCCTTACCTCTCTTCTATGCGTACCCAGAGGTCATTGAAATGTCGATTTTGTTGTTTCTTTTGCTTGTTCCGCCTCTTTTTCTTTAGCATCTTTTTCTCTGCTTTCTCTAGAAGATCCAGGCTGTCTGCAGGAAGGAGCATGTGGGGTAGTGGGTCCTCTTCCAGGAGAAGTCCCTGATCCTCCTCCTTGTGTGGGAGCTCATGGAGGAAGGGTTCCAGAAGAGTAAAATCATCCTGGTGATCCTCCAGTGCTGGGGAAGCAGGTTTTGATGATGATCTCCTAATTGACACAAACACATTAATAAGTTGAAGAACAGAAATGTGTTTTAAGCCCTTTATGAAGAAGTTCCTAATGCACTTTGATTCTTCTCTGTTTGCTTTGACTCTCTTTGTTACCCATCAGCTTTGAATAGGTTCAAAAATATTTAATTACATTTCACATCTTTGCAGCTAAGACTGGGGCTGCATAGTGGCGCAGTTGGTAGCACTGTTGCCTTGTAGCAAGAAGGTCCTGGGTTCGATTCCCGGCCCGCGGTCTTTCTGCACTGAGTTTGCATGTTCTCCCTGTGCATGTGTGGGTTCTCTCCGGGTTCTCCGGCTTCCTCCCAGAGTCCAAAAACATGACTGCTAGGTAAATTGGTATCTCCAAATTGTCCCTAGGTGTGAGTGTGTGTGTTGTATGTCTCTGTGTTGCCCTGCGACAGACTGGCGACCTGTCCAGGGTGACCCCGCCTCTCGCCCGGAACGTAGCTGGAGATAGACACCAGCACCTCCCGACCCCGTTAGGGACAAGGGTGTTAAGAAAATGGATGGATGGATGGGCAGCTAAGACTGCAAATACTAGAAAACAAAAATCAGAGACATGTTCCTTTTTCCTCCCTGGAACATGTGGACCTTTGAAAAGTCGACACACCCATCCTGGGAGGAAGTTTTTCTTTTCTTAGATTTTAGTCAGACATTACAAAATGAAGATGAAGGAGAAAAGCAAGACTGAAGAGGGGGGAGATGAATTTTGGAAGAATTGGAAAAGGGTGAGAAGAAAATATAGTAAACAAGATCAAGTTTGATAGAAAATACATGTGCACATGTGTGTGTGCATGTATGCAAATACAAATTAAAAGCATTTTGTACAGTGTGTATGGGTGTAGTGAAGCCTACACACTTGATCTTCATAACATTTATTGACAGCTTTTCAGTTCCACATGGATCTTTGTCAGGTTAAACATTTGCCAAGTTGTGGACATGTCTCATTACTTTCTAAATGTTTGACCTGTTGAAGCATTGGAACATAACCAATGATAACTACCACATCTGTGGACACATCTTGAACATTGAATGATATCCACATACTGTAGAGCAGTGTGTTCTGCCATCCAGATGTTGTCTTTCTCAAGAAGAACCCATTTACTTGAGCAGAAACACATTCTGCACTTATTACAAATGATGTCCTCGCTGTAAATTATGCTTAAAGTGGTCCAGGGGTGTCATCCACAGACAGTAGTTAATGTGTTACGAGCAAAACGTTTCGCAAAAGACAAAAAGTTTTAAAGTCCCCTTTAAAAAGCAAACCATGGAAAGCATTTATCTTCAACTACTCTCCTCAATCTTTATCACCTACAAACCTTTACAAAAGCTGATATGATGCAAATGTTACTTTATTTCAATTTACATAATAAATCACTCAGTTTATTTTTATTTGCATTATTACACATAAACAGAGCAGTAAAATTTTTTGGACTCACGTTAACACAGTGACAGGGGTCAGGTGCTGGTTCATTTCAGGCTCATAATCCCATATCAAACACGGGTTCTTGTGTGTGAAAGTAGATTTACTCATTCATTCGAACACACACAGGAACAAGAACGCAGATTGAAAGTGAGATAGCCACCCGCAGTGCTCCATGCTCAACTGGCTGCACTACATGCTTCGCAGCAGGAGGTATGAGCCACACTTAGGTTGGACTTTTCAACAATGCTTCATTGGTGGGCCACTGGGGAATTTGTCAGACTTATCAGCTGTGCAATCTAAAACACAGAAGCAAAATCCCTTAAAGAATGAGAGCTGTCAATGAGAATTATGTCTGCTGAAACAGTGAAATGTAAACATTGCATCTACGATATTATGCAGTCCGATTAGGGGACGACCTTTACCCATATGTGTTATTCTGATGACTTTGGGGGCATGAAGGGTGTGAAGAAGGTGCATCACAATATATATTAGTTACTGTAGCAAAATCTAGTTGTATACAGTAGTTGCAGACTGCAGACAACTGAACAGACGTATCTTTTTTAGTCAAAATTAAACATAAAAACAATAAACAGCTCAGGAGAAAAGGTCTGATTGCTACATTTAATGGATGTAGCATTCTAGTCTTGAACAAATAGTGGCAAAAAAGGATCCTACTAACTATTTTCTCCTAACACCTCAAGAATTTGTGATTTTATGCAAAAGACAAAACACAAAATTATAAATTTTTTACTAGTCAATTCAAGTTAGTTTTTTATATATTCAGTTCATATTCCATTTTTCATCTTGTCTACTTTGATACCAGAGGCAACTATGATTTTAAAAAGTCAATCACGCAATTATGAAAATGTTATTACCGTAGTTATCATAATCCCTTAGTTATTGTTTTTATATAGGAAATAATGTCCTGGCACAATTATGCTAAAAAAGCAGGATAAGTCAAACTCATAAAGGTTTATGGGAAAATTAATGGGTCAGAATAGAGAGCAATCCAGGAAGATGACCTATTAGAGAAGGCAACAGACTGGAAATGTCGGACAGTTACCCTAAACATACAATACTGAGCTTGTTACATAACATTTTCCATTCATTAGAATGGCCTTGTCCAAGTACTGACCTGAATGCAACTGAAAACTGTCTATCGGTCTATCATATAAAATCTCTGTGAGACACTTTGTAGTGTGTGGTTGTGTTTAACCTTCTTACTACCATTGCTGTTACCTCTTTATGGGCTGTCCAGCAGGCGTGTGTTCCACCTCATATCCCTGGCGGCGAAGCACGTCGATAACTGTGTTGTTGCCAAGAAAGTGACCTGCAATCAAGAAATTAAACTCATGACTCCCCTTTTCCGGAGCTAATAGTGAGGCATTAAAGCTACCAGAAGCAAGACATTTGATATAAATGGCTGCAGAATACAGAAGAGTATAGCAGGAATAAAGCAATTAGGTCTGGAAGACTCAAGACTGCAAGAATGTAACATGGAAGGAGACAGGAAGGACCCAAGGTAGAGGAGACGTTACAGTCATGCAACAGTAGTAATATCAAATGTAAACACAATAAATTCAAAATAAAGGGCATAATTCTTAATGTCCATGTCTTTGTTACTTTGAAAATGATAAACCAAAAAGTTTCAGTGGTTTATTGTGTCCAATTAGCTACAATTTGCCTCCGATTTTGAAAAACAAAACAAAAATACTTGAAGGTTAGGGTTATATTTAATGTCCTCATCTCTACTCCTTCTTTTCTTCACCAACCATTTTGATCTCTCCATTCACAACCGTACTAATCTTTTCCATCCCCTCTACTTGCCTGTCATCTCTTTCTCGCTGTGACCCTCTCAGCTAGGTGAAGTGGGGCCATTGAGGCTTCAGGTTGCCATGTCAAGAGGTCTCCATTCTTCCTCTCATTCTGACAAAAGGAAGCAGTGGCCTATTGTTTAGGCCTGCTCAGCCGTGGCACCACGGAGCTGTGTAAACAATGAACCCCAGCACTTTAATCTGGGTCAGAGCCACCGATAGAAACAGGCTAGCCTGGATGCACTATAGGTGCCATGTTGCTGCCACCATGACTTGGAAAAAATGCTTTCACATATGAATGAATATGCAATGTTTATATATGCATCAGTTGGAATTAGTCTATAAGATATATATACTCCCAAATAAAAATAGAGATCAGAATGAATCAAAGGGACAAAGTTTTACAGCTTGCTTTCATTTAGAAACAGCTTAACTCTTCAGCTTAACACTATTCAAGCTCAAGATTTATTCAAGTCTACATCACAGGACTGAGGTGGGTTAAATTGTGCTGCTCGACACAATGCAGGGGAATGAAAAGGTTTGTGGACTTCAAAACTTCAGAGACTCATTAGTATACACACAATAACATGCCTACATGAATATACAGATATATTCAAATGTCCAAGATGTACCACGACAAAGTATCTTTAGTGGGAGAGCAGTGTATTTTAAATCTTTGGAAAATAAAAACCTAAATTTTGTTATCTTTTGAGAAAAATAAATGAATGTAACGTATAATTTCAAAATAGTGGGAGGGTTTTATGTGCCCAAGACATCACAAAAGCAAGCAAATTCAAATTTAGTAAGACAATAAATGGTAATTTGAAACTAAAAGATGTTACAGAAAGAGTGCTATGGCTGAAGTCTTCAAATATTTGTTTAGATTCACAGAAACTGATGAATTGTTAAAAGTCAAAGTATAAATCTGATTCATTGTATATACTAAATTTAGAATTTAACAATACTTTCTCAAACAGATAATCTGCATTTATTTTAATGCAAGATGACTTTCTCAGAGGTTATGTAATGTTTTCAGCACCTTGCTCCTAATTTGTGGCTATCTGAAATTGTGCCCTGCTGGTTTCACATATGGCTTCATTACAGAGCCATTTTTAGACTCATTAATTCACGGCATCAAACAGACAAACAGACAGCAGATAAAAATGAAAAAATAAAAAATTCAACATTCAATATTATGTAATGTGAAATCACAAAGCTATTTTTTTTATCATTAGTTACAGAAATTTTCCACCTTAAGCTAAAAAACGTGTTTCTCTGGCTCTGCTTTGGGCTCATGGCATAACTTGCACTTGATATTTATTTACAGCCTCTCACTGGAAACAGACCTGCAGCCCTGCAATTTACAGCCCAGCACAGTTTTGGGCGTCCACATCTGGAGTAATCTGGAGCAACATCTGACATGTATTTCCACTGATTATTTACTTAGGCTTATTTCTTACATCTTAAATCGATGAAATTGGCCAGGGATATTTGCACCAATGCACAATATGTTCACTGTATGCCTTTTAAGTTGCACCAAGAGAAGGGAGATGGTGGAGATAGAGATATGAGACAGACCTGAAAGCCTTCATTCACCGTGGACTCACTTCATCCAGAAACATAAAATGGACCACTTAGTAAGAGAGGCACAGATTAGGTCATGTGTTGCTTGGAAAAGCTTAATTTTAATAATGTTTGGTCCAATTTCCTCTAACACTATCAAAAAAGGAGAAAACTATAAATACGTTTTGCACCAACACACTATGGTTTGAGAAAGTCTTCCTCCTCATTGCCTCTAATATTGAAAGCTAATCACTGATTAACTCAAATATATTTTAGAGGCAACTGTTGTTTCAGAAAAGACCTATAAGTGTGGACTAGTCATAAATAAGCAAGGCAATTTAGCAGTGCAAGAAATTTTAAGAAATTGCAAACCAGTCTTAAAAAATATGTTAACAGGAATAATAAAAGCTGAAAATATTAAAGATTCAATATTACGATTTATTTTAGGCAGCGTGGTATTACATGCGCCGCCAAGATAATTGTTTCAACTCACTGATGGCATGTCAAGAGGAATGCCATTAAGACTTAAAAGACATTAAACAAACATACTGGCTCATGATGATGTTGGAGAACATATTTAAAAAAACTTATATGCCTAAAAATGATCTCAGTTCATCCACTGGCTTCCAGTTATCTGAGATTGTATTGTACAGGTTCAAGAGTAAAGTCAAACACACCTTGTCTGTCTTTAAATTGAGCAAACTATGTTGTACTACTCCTCACACCTGTACTTAGAGCTGTGCAAGAGGAGAACCACAGAGGTTCTTCTTGTCAGGAAGACGTGGAATTGCTGCAATCAGAGGCTCAGATTATTAGAACATATGGAAAGTCTTAAATAGTGCTCCTTTTCCATAGTCTTCAATATTTACACTACAGCTTGAAACCAAGGCCAGAGCAGCAGTTCTCATAACATTACAGCATGCTGGATAAACAAACGCTATAGTCAGTACTGAGGCCTTTCCACCCCATACAGACTTTTCTTGCTGTTTATGTACACATTATGTTCTGCTAGTCAGTAGACTTCAGCAGCCTGTAGTCATCACCTCTGTCCACAAAAAAAAACCTTCTATTGAGGTAGATAACCATAAGGTGTCACCATGATGTGGAGCATAGAAATACAAATTAAGGCTATGTAAACTATTGTCAAAGCTAAAAAAAAACAGAAAAAAAAAAAAAAAGGACTGAGACATTTGTGATCCAATGTTTCAGAAATTATGTAACGAAGCTTTTTTGTTTTTTTTCTGGAAAACCCCAACACTGACTTGTAACAGCCAAGTAAAACCTCAGGGTGTTCAACTGTCAAAGAGCGTCAATTATCCATAAAAATGACAGTCATGACAAAGACAAATATGAGGAAAATTACTGGTTATTCACTGGCACAAAAACAACACAGCTTTCCTTGTGTTTATCAAACAAGGCCAGCTCTGTCTAGATATGCCGGTTTTGATAATATGACTTTTTTTTTTTTTTTTTTCAATTATCCGTGATTTTCTTATAATGTTATTTGTATTTGATGGGAACAGAATTTCTTCAAACAATAAACATAACCATCATCAATAATCATTTTGGAGATTGTTTGAAAAGAACACAAACCCGCAGGAAACAGTGTGAAAGATTAAAGACTTGTGGGATATGACTTACCCATATGGGGTGATATATCTAAATACAACTTCACTTTATATCTCTTACAAATAGTTCATATTTGGCCAGAAAAATTCTCAGGCTTATCCATATAGAGTGACACTAAACACACAGAAATGGCTTGGTCATCAGACTGGTATGACTGCCCACATGTCAAGAGAGTTATTTATTACAAATGTATCAAACTGGCTCTGGCATGCTCTTGGTATTTCTACCCAAGCAATTATGAAAAACAATCTACAATAATGCCACTAATAAAAACAATGCCATGGCCATCCCTTGCAAATAAAGGTATGTATGTGGTGAATGTATTTAGAGTGGGGTTGAAATATATAGTGTATTGCTCATGCTTCTTAGCCATGAGGAGGAGCAGGAGGGAAACTTGTAAGCAGTGTCTTGAAGAGTTTATTGTTTTACAATAGTTGTAGTGCCAGACATAAAAACCTGCTTAATGACTTGCAGTGAACAGAGGAAAACATGCAGGTTTCAGATTTCTGAGAGTAATCTCTTTTGATTGAACTCACAGAGACCGCAAGACATAGTGTTGCACCTGGATTAATCCTCAATAGAATACAAATGTATTTTCAAAATACTGCAATACCACATGAAATAGTTTTTGAGCTAATTCAGGCTAGACCAAAACACACACACACACACGCACACACACACACACAAATGTATATGTAACCTAATGTTTCGTATAACCAAGGATCAGGGCAGATTGAGGAAGGAGCCAAAAAGCAAGTTTTTCATAATAAGACACAAAAGCCACAATTCCATCACTGTTCAAGAGTACGTAGTCGTTTCATCTTCCATTTGTCCTTCATTTGTGTAAAAATGTCAACTTGTGGTCTATAGACTGTAAAAAGGGTAGCACATGTTTGCTATTACAGGCACCAACAATCTTTACAACTAAACAGAATATGAACAAATCTTGTAGAAAGTAAAAGGATTTGCCTGGAACCCATAATGATGATGTAACTTGTTGTCATTTTGGTCTTTATTTAAGAGTACTCAGCATTCTAAATTCACTTAATATATATGTAAGGATATAGAAGTTCAACCAAACCACTGTCTAAGCTTCAGTAAAACTGTTTTTGAAACGCCAACATATACTGGACATGGTTTTGAAAGTAAGATGCCAATGATAAGCATAAGTCCAAATAAAATATGGCTTTGACGTGACTGTGAGAGTTTAAAAGATAAGCTGTGCTGATTATAAAAAGCACACAAAACCTATGCCTCGGTTCCACAAAATAAGGATTCTTTATTCTAAAGAATGATAATATTTCAACCAACACCAAAACTATCTTTCAGTATATTTCTCTCAAGCAGACTGTGACTCAGAAACTGGCCACCCTCAATAGGGTATTGCTTTTTTGTAATATCGATACCGATCTCCATTTGCTCCATTTTGAAAGCAGATGGAAAATCTGAGAAGCACTGAGAAGGCAGGCAAGAGGGTAAAAAAAAAAGCAGGAGACAGAATAAAGATAAACCCATAAACACAGACGGGATAAGATGAACACAGATTTCTAAAGTCAAGACAGGAAAAAACAGAAGTAGAGACAATCGGGATACCAAAACAAGCAAAGGAACGCTAACTTCTCAGATGACAAACTTTGATAACACAGGATAAGAGCATCTTGGCTCCAACTTTAAAAATGAACAGTTAAGATTATTTAGTATGTTTCCGTGTGCCATCCAAAACACAACTTAAAAAGGTTGTATTGTTAACTTGTACTTCTTACAATAATTTTAACTAACATATTTCTTTGTCTAAATCTTTGCTACATGAATTATAAATCCCAAAAATAAGGAGCACAACATGAACAACTCATTGTTAAAATACATTTTTGTGGCATAACATCTGTAACTATAAAGTTTTTCATCTTACCCTTTATTTGTTTGCAATTTATATAAATCTGAGAATGTAAACAAATATTTTTAAAATCTATCTTTTTGAAATATATTATGGATTCCCCTTGCAAAACAGAATTAAGAATAAAAAAAAACAAAAAACAGAATTAAGCTAAACTATACTGTCTAACACAATGCATTACAGGCAAAGGCAGGTTACTGGTGCCAGATAATTTCAAGTTTCTAAACTTTAATCACCAAGTATTACCAAAATATTTCTTAAAAATATGCCAAAATGATTGACGAGTTACTTCCTAAGCTAATAAATGTTATGCTGAGCCATTCAGCTGTTTGTCATTTTGATGAGATGGCAGAGAAAGTGAGAAAGTGTGCTGAAGAAAGTGCTTTAAAATGATTGTTTAGAATAAATGAGAAACAAGGAGAATGAGAGGTTTGTGGTATGAGGTTGTTTTTAAATAAGTTCACATGGAAAATTTGCGGTGGCTCACAGCACTTTGGAGCCGTGTTAGGGTTTACATCTGCCAGCCTAAAGTAGACTCTGCACTCTGTCAGTGCGGTCTTCACTTTTTCTCCCGTTTGTTGCAAGAAAATTATTGTCACTGATAACACAGCAGCTGAGACATGACTGCTGTACGACAAGTTTGACAATTAAACGTGGGTCGATCTGATGTATTGAAATGGATCTTTGCCAACTCTTAGCTGCTAAAATAATTAGAGCAAATACACCGAGGGACAGTCAATAAAACTAAGGCAATTCCAACGAAAAATAAACAGTGTGAGAGCAAACTTTTCTTGTTGTCATTTAGGGTCATTTTTTATCTGCTTACTAATGACATTCAAAAATGTAAACCTGGGCTTTCAGAAATTTCTACCTCACTGTGGAAGCACAGTCTTTATAATTTATAATTAGGGATGTCCAAATTTGATCCCCAAAATTTTGAAACGATATATAAATCATAGTCGGCCACCTAACTTCACCCTTGATATCTTTTGTTGACAAACTGACTGATACTTGCCTTTCTATCTGTTTGCTGCACACCTAATTTTAGCCAAAAGCTGTAGGGCTACATTATGTGATGCCATGTTTTAAAAATCACAGCAAATTATTGCACTAACAGTATTCAAAAGTGTGTGGTAGGAAATGCATTACTTTGTCAATTTAGCAAATCTGGGATTTCTCTGAAAATCTCTGTTTTGTTGTCCTTTACACTGATATTTGTACTGAGAAAAATGAAAAATAAAACTGTTTCATTCTAAAGATATGGGTTTCTCTAGTTGTTTTTACTTTAAATCAGAGCTCTGCATCTATGTCTCACCTTTCATCCTTAATAAGTGACAATGAGAATTATGTAGAGCTTAAGTGTCTCACATTATCAAACTCTAAAAAGAGACAAAGCTAACATTAATAGATACCAAATACAGTTTAAAAAAACAGTATTTACTGGTGTAAAATCATGTACCTATCTTTATTGAGAAAATTAAACAGAGGAATTACATAGAGAGGCAAAAAACTTTCCACAGCAATACATAGTTTGATGTGATGGAATGCCTTGCATGTCTTTGCTGAGTGCTTCAAAGCACACAAGTAAAAACACTAATGGAGAACAAGCTCGATCAAATGATATTCATTCTTCATGTAGGACAAATTCACATTCAGAATGATTTAAAATACAAAATAAACTGGCACGGATGAATTTTGCCTGTAGGCATGGATTCCATTGGCAACAAGGTTTGTAACTCGCACTAAAGTTTGATTAGGTTCATAATATCCCATGTGTTCATGCCAAAGAAAAATAAATCTTGACTCTTGTGTTGCTACATCGCAGGCGTAATACTGAGCAAGTTATGCTCAACAAACAAAGACCATGTTCTTATACCTTCAGTATGTACAGTTATAACATCAGGATTACCCTGTCAATAGGTGATTAACCATCTATACACATGAGTAGAAGTGATGGTGGTTGGCTCTAGGATGATTAACGGGGGAGAAATGTGGAATAACACATTTTTGGTGCACATCATTATTTTTGGCTTTTCAAATGCTGTTTCTTATCTTTGCTTGTGTCTGCTGGCTAATCTCACATCTTTAAACCCAAATAAAACAGCTTGAATATTTGTTTGAGCTGGCGGTGCTACACAGACACAATGTAGTCTACAAGCCGGCACAGCAATGTTTAAAAGGGTCATGAGCCAAGATATCAATTTGTCAAATGGGTCTGGGTAGCAAACAAAACACAGACAGGGTAGGGATACAAATGAGGGTTATTCTGAGGCAACTAAATAATGCTTCACTAATTTTTACCAAAATCAATTTTTGGCATCATTTAGATTAGGATTAGGCTGTCAGTTGCAAATTTCTTGACGATGATAACTCTTGTTTTGTTTTGTTTTTTCTTTATATGATGTGTTTGAATGTATTTCATACTGTAGCTGCAAAAATGTCTTCCTTTAAAATAACATGCATATCTCTGCAGGACTAAGATGCTGCTGCGAGTTCCTCCTCAGCCTGTCAACTGTCTCCATCCAAAAAAAAAAAAAGTTAGCAATAGGAGTCGGATGCCCTCTCACTTTTTTAAAAAGCATTCCACACAGCGCTTCCATCTAAAACATGTGGCTTAGAGAGCAATTTTGTGCCTGTTTAGTTTGATTAATCTGCAAGCAATCTTGTTGTCGTCCCAGAAGGCCTGGATATCATCTGTGTTTTAGGTCTAGGTCATAAGTAAAAGCAGATCCTTACAAAGGAGTCTTGTAAATTCCCACAGGCTCTGTTTTTGATGGTCAATCTACCCCTATTTAGTGTTCTGTCAATGATTTTCTTATTCACCAGGCAGATTTTGCTGCTAGACAACTACCTTTGTCAGTTAACCATGTGTTATCCCAACTACGTTTCTCATCAGTTCTCTTTATTTGCCAACTAAACAAATCCATCCAACTTATTCCTTGGTGCAAATATATTAATATCATGGTAGAAAGTGGTCATTTCTAAACAACCTAAGTATCTGAAAAAGCTTTAAAGGAAGTAAAGCTGCATTGTTTTAATGACGTGTTGCAATCAACTCAAAAGACCTTTCATAGTTTCATGCCATACCAAACCAAATCATTACCTACCAGCAAGTACAAAACACTGTAGCAACATGTTCTTCCCAAATCATCAGATGTCAAATGAGACATTATGCAGCCATCATTTTGCTTTACACCAATTACCACGGATTTCCAACTTCAGGGGTTATTTCAGTGATTTGACTGTACACTCCCAAAGTTTGACTTCTGAGTCCAGATGTTTGCCAGAGTAATAAAACGTCTAATTTCCTACACTATGCAGGCACAATATAACTGCAAATGAGTTTGAAATATCACAGCAGTAATCTAAGATGGAATGAAAACAGAGTTAAATCCAGATCATTTTTGTGTTCTGTCCAAACAGTCAATGAAATCAAACTCATTGTTCATGGGTGGTTAGAGTAATATGTTGAGTTTTAGGAGGTTTCACATAACCATCTACAGTTCAACAATAGTCTTTCCATACAGTAGAAGGCACAGTTGTCCTATTTTAAAAGTTTGGATGCCTCTTTCCTGGAAGGATTTATTCATAGAGTTATTGCTACCATTACATATGTACTCTTACAGAAAGCCATTATTGTTGCTACAGCTGACATTGGGTTTGTTTCTGTTTCTGTTAAAAAACATAACTCCTGACTCGATGTTTCAGAGTTTAAGTATGCCTTTTCTGAACAAAACCATCAAGAAAGCAGTTGCTTGTGGACTAATTATTTTAGTTCTCATAGAAGGTAGCCCTGTCTCAGTCCTCTTGTATTTTATCTTTGTATTTTCTATTTTCCCAATCTTCAGTTGTTTGTGGCAGGTTGTAGCTCATATGGAGCCTGATTGCCAAATAGGTTTCTTCCTGTTAAAAATAAGTTGTTCCTCTCTATTGACATCACGTTCTCAGTCAGCTGAGTCCCTCTTGTTTTTACAAACAGACAATAAATGATCAGTTGAACTGTATTTCATCACATTATACGCTGGATTGAATTTGACTGTGTATAATTATATCTGACTTAATGATTTGATTTTACTGTTATGGACTGAATAGACCAAAAGTGAAACTGGACTTAATTTTTATTTTTTTTATGGTTGACTTAATGTCTGTATGCACATAATTTGGGGAATGAAAAACAAAATAAAAGCAACTCATAAAAATATACATAATACTTTATGGAACAATAAAATTTGATATGTGAATGAACCTCCATAAAAGCACAAATACTTAAGTATCAGAGAACTAAGGGATAGTATATTTCTCCATATCTCCTTCCCCTCCAGGCAGAACATCAGTCCATTTTATGTTTCATCCTCAAAATGAAAGAGGACAACCTCTTCATAACAAGCCCCATTTCAAATCATCAATAGATGGACGGCTGCTCTCCTGCTCAATATATAATTTTCCTTCTCCTTTTCCCTTTCATATGGTAGTTTGGTATTTCTGGTCCAAATGAAAGTTTGGCCTCCAGGCAGGCATGTAAAGAGCATGTTCCAGGTGGATGAGGAAATACTGCTGGGTTTGAATAGGGTCAGGGGTGAGGAGTTCAACTCTTTCAATAAATCACAGCAAGATGTTGTGACAACTGAGAGAAGAAGCGTGGACTGTATGAAATATGTCTTTTGAGAACAGACACTGGGGCCTCAAAACATATGAGAGCAGAGAAATGTATATATTTAGGAGTTTTTCACTCAGGAGCTTTACAGGCAGTTAGTTTTCCAAAGTGGCTGACAGGTTTATCTTCCTTTTATCCCTCTTTAATGGGGAAGCGGTAGGCTGATGACACATTACAGATGCTCCTGACTTCTTATCTTTCTGGTCAAAGTTTTTCAGCTTTATCTGAGCTGCATTTGGGATTGTGAATATGACTAAAACTAAGATTAAAGACTCCAGAAGAAAAACAAATCTGCTTTTTTTTTCTTGTTGCACAGAATTACATATCTTGTTCCTGTGATATATATATATAAATAACACAGGAA